>PNEQ01092171.1:26011-60451 GCA_003012365.1 Medauroidea extradentata
TATATATATATATATATATATATATATATATATATATATATATATATATATATATCATGGTTGTGTTTGTACCACGTTTTGACTCAAATGAACGTTTTATCTCGATTAATTTTGCGGTCTCCAACGTTACTGTAAACTTTGATAAGGGAATTCAACACTGCGAGTAATTAAGCCTTGTAATTGCGGGGCTAATGGAACTTCGCTGATGATTGTTGGCTTAGTTAAAATGTTTCGCTACACGTTTGATGCGAAATATGGAACATTGTTTATTTACTTGTTTTCGGGTCTATTTTTACGTCTGTGTTAGCGTACGAAAAACAGCTCGTTCTTCTATTACATTCATCATATAGTTTGCAATGTGTAATCATCATTTATGCTAGTCATGCCTCAAACTCCAATGCAGTTAGATATTTTGAAGAAATATTTTCGTTTCAGTACTCGTGTAAGCATATATTTTGAAAAACTCACTAGCGATAAAAGTACGTAATGAATAGATTTGTATAATTTTGCGTAATGCACGCTACAGGTTTTGGTTATATAAGCTGTTCGGTATCCACAAATGTACTAGACCATAATTATGTATGCTAGTTTCCTCCAAACTGTTTAAGCATATTCTGTAATGAGCTCTACATTGTGCTGTCGTAGCAGAATGAAGTAATTCATACGCATATTAATGTACATAAAGATGTCCTACTTTGGTACACAAGCCCAATATAACTTTCAGCATTCCTTCCAATTCAACGAATATGTTTGTGGTTCTTTTACGTTACGTGTTCTATAAAAGCAGTAAATTAAAACATACTTAGTTACAAAATTTATGACCACTTACTTCCTGTAGCCTCTCTGTAGGAAAATAAGTAGTTTTGAATATCTGTAATTTGTAATTGCGAGACTTTAACTAAATCATATTTGATGACTACCTGGAAGTAAACTGATTCCATCTATGATAGTCTTAATACGAATGGGCTTTCGCCAATGATAATCAAACTCTTAGGTTTTTTTCTACCCGTAATTCCTAACATGTTGATGATTTTGTATTATTCAGTATATTTCAAGTTGTTTATTAAGTAACTTCTGTTTAGTATGTAAAGTTGCTCAGTATTATCTTCCTTTCTTGGATGTTACTCAGTAACATCGTTAAAGTTCGTGTGGCGAGGACGCCTTGCTGGCTATTTTTCTGGCACATAATTTGCACAGATGCTAATTTTTTCGGCACAGGCTCGGTATTTAATTGATTCGGAGTCAATTTAAATAAGGGGTACTTAATACTTTCTTATACCATTGCAGTAGGAGCCCTTCTAAGAATAAGGTGATCCCCGATGAGCTTATGAAGTAAATGTGTTCTTCCTAAAGAGAAATGTGATTTCTAAGAAATATTTTTGCTAACTATTCCGCTAAAAAATTATTTCGCAGTGGCCGACCACTAAACTCTTATTTACTTATTTGAAACATTTGTGCTTTATTGTTCGTGTTAAGCCATTACAACTGTAAATTATTGAAAAGTTATTATCATCTAATATTTTCCGTTGTTTAAATTTCCACGTTTTTGTTTTAGAATCATTCGCGTCACTTAGTTGTAAAAAAACATTCAGTGAATATTATAATGCAGTTTTATCAACGGTTTCTGTGTGACAGACTAAGTCCTATTAGTATTTTTGTATATTTTGCATGGCCGACATCACGGGGAGGGGTGGCGCTTAGTCTTTACCTTAACATTGAATTTATTGATTCTACTTCATTTTAAACTTGTAAATGAAATATTACTTAGCAAAATCAAAATATAGTGAAGGTTTTGCTTTTTTTTTTACTTTCTAATAAATTAAATTTCGCTTTGCTCCTCTCTTCTTTCAAAATTTGTTCCCAGTCTCTGTCACTTTTCTCGTATTTCCCTAGCACTGCGTGCGAGGGTTGTTTGGCTTCTACCCTGTACATTAAGTAGAATGGCGTGTATTTTGTGCTGCTATTCTCAGAACTACTGTAATGAAATACAATGAAATCTAAATATGTATATAAAATTTTAGGCTCGTCTTGCGCATAAACTGTTAGCTGTTGTCCTAAAATTTTGTTGACTGTCTCTCCTAATCTGTTGCACCTCGGATTATAAGCTTTCGTCTGCAGCTTCTTTATCTGTAGCTTTTTCAATAACGATGTTACTAGCTCGTTGTTGGACGATGTGCCCCTGTCATCTGCGCAACCGTAACTTAAAATTACTTCTCTGATAAAATTAGCGCATGTTTCAGTGTCCATTGATTTGACCGCATTCACCACTACACGCATACAGTACATGCAAATTCAGTCAATACCAAAATGTATTTGTTGCCTTTTTGTGTTATCTGAAGTGAGCCTTTGGTATCTAGTGCCCAAACTTTTAGCAATGCTGGTGGATGGATTGGTTGTAAACTGCCTTATTGGTTGTTTGTTTGAGGTTTTTAATTTCTGACATGTTTGACAATGTTTTAGGTACCCTTTCACGTCTTTCTGCATCGTGTCCCAGTAGTAACTCTGTTTAATTTTCTGTACAGTCTTATGGGCACTGAAATGGCTGCCCCCTAATAGAACATCGTAGTGAGCTGATATAATTTCCTTAACGTAATATGGACGGCATTAAACAGAAAGGAACCAACCCGCAGTTAACTGGAACTGAGAAACTCAAGGCCAAAGTTTTCGATGTGCATCTAAAACTCATATAAACCATTTTTTCTGGGATATTTTTTTTTTGCCAAGAATGTGATTTAGTACTTCTTCTTTATCTAAGAGATACTTTGGACCTTCTCCTCCTACATGATGTGATCACCTCCAAATATGTGGGTCCATTTTTAGGAACTAGTGTGAGGCGTTTTTTGCCGGTGGGTGAATGAATTTGGTAATATATTTCTCCATTAGCTGCAATGCCATAATGCCTAGCTAGCTTAACATTTTTTCTGTCTGTTTGGTCTTGTTGCGTAAGAGCTAATTTTAACTGTTTAATATGTGGATCCTTCTCTTTCTTACCACTATAGGACAATATTGAGTGTTCTGACTTTGTGTAGTTGAAGGGCACAACAGAATACCCTCGTCATTTTCCATATTTATATTTTCTGGTTCATGGTTGTATACGGGAATGAAGTTTTCTTCGCTGTCGGATTTCTCTCGAATTATAGTAAATTTAAAACAGGATCAATAACAGAATAGCTTTCGTTGACGTGTCCCTCCTTAACCACAGCAATGTTTACTTTATAAATCTCGGATGCTGCTTTAACTAATGGCTGATAAGTGTTTGCTTTTGATTCCAGTATAGCATTACTAATTTTAGATTTACACTTAATTTGAAAATGTTCATAATATATGGGATATTATGTGTTTGAAAATTTAATTTTTTATCTCGTTATCTTTCCCAAAATTTTGAAAAATTACTTCTGCAAGTGCCTTGAATATAGTGTTCCGGACTGGCATGTCCGATTTTATTTGGTAGTTATTTTTACCTGTTTCAGTTTTACCAAATCTGCTGTCGGCACCCTACTTTAGGCGTCTGGTAGTGTGTTCAGTTTCCCCTTAACTATTCTTGCTTCAAAATCGTACTCGGAAAGCGCTATCGCCATTTTCTGTATGCGCAAGTTATGTTCTGCCATACACTTAAGATACATCAGGCTTGTGTGATCTGTTTCGATTATGAATCTCCTACCAGACAAGTATTGCCTAAAATAGTTACAAAAATATTTTATTGCACCCAGCTCGCGTTTCGTTGTTGACGATCTGGTTTCGTTAGACGAAAGTTTCTTAGATACGAAGGCTACTGTCTCGCGTTGTTTGTCCTGTCCTACCTGCAATAAACCAGCGCCAATGGTTGTTTGGGTTGCGTCACGTGCTAATGCGGTTTGTTTACTCTCGTCAAACCTACTTAGAATTGGCGCATTTTGTATAGCCTATTGCAGATCTAGAACAGCTTTCTGTTGTTTGTTGCCCCATTTATACTCAGAGTTTGCTTTCGTGAGTTCTACGAGGAGCTCAGCTATCGCTGTATAACCTTGTATGTACCTCCTAAGGTATGAGGTCATGCCGAGAAATGCCCTAAGCTGTTTTATGTTTCCCAGTGGAGCTAACTGCTTAAGATCCACTTTATCTGGATCTGTTATTACGCCTGCTGGAGTTATAGTGACCAAGAATTTTTAGCTTTTATTGCGCGAATTTGCATTTCTTGACATTTAATTTTACGTTAAATTCTTTAAGCCTCTGAAATACTTTCTGTATATCTTCTAAATGTTTTCAAAGGTCTCGCTGTGTCTTGCTGTGTTCCACATGTAAGGACCTAACAAAATATCCACAAATTGTTGGAAATAGTGTGTTGAAGTACTCAACCCCGTTGGTAACCTCTTATACTGGAACAGTCTAACCCCATCAGTGGTAAATGCTAATTTATGTCGGTCCTCGTTACGTACTGGAATGTCAAAGAAGCCCGAGAACATATCTAAAGATGTGACATATTTAGAATTCTGCAACGTATGTATAATGTCTTTAGTCCTAGGCAAATGGTAGGTCTACTGAACTCTCTGTAGTTTAAAATTCCTCACATCACAGATAAAACGCAACTCCCCTTAATTTTTTTTAACTACTAGGCTAGGTGCTTCATAAGCCGAGTCGGATTCTTCGATAATACCAGCCTGTATCTGCTCTAGTAATTGTTCTTGGATTTTCTGGTTTATCGTATAAGGTCTTGTGTGAACTGGTTTATCTGTGTCTAGTTCTAGTTTTACTTAAAAATTTTTGTTTTAGTCAACTCTGAAATGTCCGTGAACCTGTCCTTAAATTCGTTAATAATGTAAAATATTTGATCACGCATTTTCTCATCTAAATTTTTGTTTATTAGATATTTGCGGTCACTAATTTATTTTGTCTCAATTGCATCCATCCTATTTATGCAATACTGAAATGATCCTGTGTCATCTATTTGTGCGTACGAATCCTGCAACGGCAATAGTAAAATTTTTCTGTTAATATTACTTGCATTGATGAACATAATTTTATAATTTTAAAATGGAGCCACAGAATACTGTTTCATGAAGTCTACACATAGAATAACATCTATCTTTAGATTATCTATTACTAACATTTCTTGGGGGAACGTGTTACCTAAAATATCTCATTTTATCTCTGCCTTACATTTCGGCGATTCAATTTCTTCACTTGCTCCTATAAGTGCAAATTTCTCCTGCAATGGAATGAGCTTTTGCTAAGTGATGACTATTGTAGTAATGTAGCTTCTGCTGTAACTAGTATCAGTTAGTGCGTAAAATTTCCTTCCTCTTATTGAAACTTCGATACGCGGTGTGCAGTATTTGAAGGGGGAGTTGTATGGTTCTTCCTCCGTGTTTGCGCTGTTTGCCCTGGCAGCCTGCAGGTTGAATTTTTCTCTTGTGTCTTCCTACCGGGCGTGCTCTTGTAGAATTTCTTCGAATCAGTGCCGTACTTTTTGAATTATTTTGTGTGTTGGCGGAAACATTTTTACTGACGAAATTTTTTTTTTCATAGTCATTCCAACCTTTTGTTGAAATCTTTCGAATCTGTCACTTATATTAGTTTGGAACTCAAAGTGTTGGTTTGGAAACAATTCGCATTATTTGGCGTGATGTCCGGAGTAAAAACACGAGGCACGTGTGGATTGTTTTTTAGAACGCGGCCTGATGTGTTTATTATTTTGTAACCTAGTGCGTTCATCGATATGTTTGCTTCCGTCATCCGCGGAAAGTCTCGCTGTTCGTGTTGCCGCCTTTTCTTGGTTCGCTTTACTATCTTTCCTCGACTCTAGCTCACTGTGATGTTTGTCAATGTTGCTATTTCCAATGGAATGGTGCCGTTTGTTGTTCTCCTGTACACTTCCTTGACGGCCGCCTTCATGAAGTTGTCTTTCATGATTGGAGAATATCCGCGACCTAATTCCCGTGTTGTGAGTATCGCGCTCCCAACCTGCATTTCGAGATGTGTTGGTAAATACCTGTGTTGTCGAAATACACTTGGCGTCTGCGACCGCGTTGTGCGAAGCCATGTTTGCGTATGAAATGCCTGAAACTATTTTGTAGCTCTTCGGTTGTGTGCGGTTTTGTGACGTGTTCGTATTCTCGTCGGGGGAAACACGACCTATCCTCTCTTTTACCCAGTTTTTGAATACTGAGCTTATTCGTCTGTCCCGTTACTGTTTCTGTCACCTCGATAACATTCTCTATCTCTATCCTGACTTCTACTGCAAGTCTCTTTTCTGCACTTGTAATGTTGCCTACTATCTCTGTAGTTACCCCTGTTCTGTTTGTACGAGTCGTAGTGATCTTTCTGAATAATAACAATTGGACGGCTATCTGAGCAGTCCCTGTCACTGCGATAGCGGCGTCTCGAGCGTAATGATCGTTATCATCTCCACGTTTAGATGCTACACTACCCTCGATTTCCTCAATTCTTTTTCATTTTCTCTCTGACTGGCCCTGCTGTGGGGTGGTTGTTGAGGTGTCAAAGTAATTTTATCTATCTCCTTCTTAATTTTCACGATTTCATTTTCCAACTTGCTTGATGTACAATCTGCGATAGGCAATCTTTCTATGCACTGATTGTACCTCCTAAGGCCAAACTCTAATCTTCTAAAATTTATTCTAGTTGAGTTACTGTCTCGTTTTCCATGCTCACAAGCTTATCTACAGTCTAAGGCAACAATGATTTCCACAATAATTCCAACAATTCTAACTCTGGCATCCTGTCATTATACTTGAACATATAAAATTTCATATCGTCAATGTGCGACTGGGCCTACTTTTTGTCATTTTGTGTATACAAACTCCTTGTACTTATCTTTTCTATCAGTGAGACGAATGTATGCTTAAGACGATTCTCGATCTCTTCCCGCCTTACTACTTGACCTAACTTTTCGTTCTCCATATTTGCTTAAGATATTTTTTCTGAGTCTTTCAAGTAAAATTTCAGCCTTCTACATTTTTCTGTTTTATCCCAGCTGGTTAGATCTGCGATTGCTGTAAAATTCTCTAAGAATTCCTCTATGCCCTCGCCAGTCTAACCTGAAAATATAGGAATTTTTTCTGAATTTTAGATTAGTACCTTAATATTTTGTGGGTTTGCCCTACATGGTCCTTCGATTTTATATACGTTAGTCATGCAGTCTATTATTTAGCCTCGTGTTACTGACTAACTGGTCGGCGTCTCGTGCCGTCAGATTTAAAGTAGATTCGTTACCAAAGTCTTCGTACTTTGCTCTGAATTGGTTTACTCTGCACTTGTTCCTGCCCCAATTATACCGTTATCTCTTAATTTAGCAACTAAGCCTCTTGTAATCCTATTTGAGTGGCTGTCTAACTCTGAAAGAACCTCTGGATTACTTTCGATAACCCAACTCGCATTCGCAATTAGTGAGTTAAATTGGTCGGCAGGAGTTTGACTTTGCTGTTCTTGCACTGAACGCTTGACGTCAAAAAGGTCTATGGTTGCAACCTTCCACGCCTTTTTCACTGAGTCTAGCAAACACCGCGGTTTGCCAGAAATCATTACACCGCATCGTTACAGTACTGCATTGCGGGACGTCTGAAGTTTCTACTCGACTACTGGCATGCATTAACTGCTTTACAAATGTACACACAACACACTTGGCTTAAACTACAACAACCCCAAGCGCGCGTGCACACACACACACCAATAACTCGCATGCATTAATCACTATGAGAGGGTGGGTGGGGAAATTTACTTCAAAATTTAAGGGGGAGGGCGGAAATTTTTACTTTGCCGAAACGAGACGGTATTGAAAACCTACCCTCCACCAGTGTTTTACACTTTAAAATGGTTCTCTATTCCGAATGGTTGGTTCTCGGGGTAAACATAAGTGTGGCGTGCTCAGACTGGAAGCTACTACTGTCTCCGCCACTCAACTGTGCCTCCTGAATACTACGATCTGGGATTAAACAGGATAGTTATCAGACGCCACAATATTGACTAGAAGGGACTTTAATTGACATTGTAAGTACACTGTAAAACTTTAGACCGGCGTCGTACAATCTAGGCTTGAGGTCTGAATACAGAGGAGCTAAAATAGAAATATATAGGAACTCAGTTCCAAGCGATTTACCACTGTGTGTTGGCGCAGCGACACTTATTCGGAATCGCACGTGATCACGGTCATGACCTCCCCGGGTCACGAGCGGAGTCCCAGACGTCTTGCTCTCGAACGACGGAGTTGATCAGCAGACTATCCGACCTGGAGGTGCCCCTGCTGATGGTCCGATGAACAACCACCTCGGTGGCCCTGCCCCTTCGTTATATAATATGTCAGCCTGCTCTCAATAGTAAAGGAAACCTTCGTATTATTGTCATAACAACGGTCCGCGCTTGCAGTTCCCCTGCCTGGTGAGCGCTGCGGTGGTATCCGTAGTCACTGCTAGGGTTAATCTTCATATGATCACCACGAAAAAGGAGGAGCACAGCTGTTTGGACAAGAAGCAGTAAGAAACACTGTGCAGTTACGTGTCGGGGCTGTTCCTTGTCCTAGAAGCGAATAATCTCATAGTCTAAGAAGGAATAGTTACGCTTATTTTATAGCCTCTTTACTGTCACGGCGGCCATCCCTTTCTTTCCTTATTGGAACTTTGGAAAATCCTTGTAAGGAAACAGCCGAAATGTTCCTATACTTTTGATTACCATTAGTTACAATGTAGGAGTTTCTGTCTTTCACAGTGATGCTAAACGAGGGCAGTGCGTGTAGCTCGGTCTGTTAAGTGCAGTTCGGACTACTTGACTCGCAGTCCGTTGGAAGATAAAGCAGCAGTTTGTACATGAAGAAGTTTAGGTGCACTTCCAAAGGCGAAGTCAAAGGTGAAATTTCGTGTCCGGCACGCAACTCCCAACATACGTATACATAAACCGGGTGTGAACAGTGGTCAGTAATGAATATTTCCCAAGAGTTGCGCTGCAGAACAATCAATGTAAACAACACTGAGTTGTCTATGGAACAATTTAATTGTTTGGTGCAGGCACACTTTATAGCCAGTAGCGTGCAAAGGTGAGGTACGTATTCTTCAGCCACACGACCTCACTAAGAGAACAGTATTTTACTATAGGCGGTTCGGGGTAAAGTGAGCACTCAGGAAAGTCCTGCTAAAGTTCTATTTTCAGTCAATTTGTATCTTACCGCGCGTAATTGTTAACCATGGGACATGTCTAATTTCTCTGAACACGTCACTTAATGTTTGCGCGTGTAAGATAAATTGTGCAGTCAGTATGAACTGATACAGTTAAATAAAAAAGTTTATTAATTATATAAAATATAATAATGTCGATTTCGGTTGATTTTGTTTCTGTATTGCATTATTTAAATAGGAAAACACGGAACTAAATTGCGTGATTTCGTTGCCAACCATGAAAGGAGTATGGTAACAATAGTTAATGTTGAATTATATGCATTAACTGCTAGTGATATTTTTCAAAGTTGAAATTCGTAGTGCTCACTTTATCCCGAATGACCTACAGTTGTTTTCTGCTGGCATGGTAATGCTACGTGCTCCGAGTGTATAGTCAGATCTGATATCGCCTCCTTTGGAACGCGATCACGCTCGCTACTGGGTGTTAGGTGGCCTCAAAGGAGTTCCCAGTGGTCAAAGTTATTATAGTACACTATCTAGTACTAGTGTGAACGAAACGCGAACGAAATTGCGAAATATTATTTTAATTAATTCGAACATTTAAAATGTTCATATTTTAGAATCGTGCTAATAATTAATGTTTAAATACTCAAGTACGTAGGTTGTCAAGACTTTTCACAGAAATCCGTTATTATATTTTAGTTAATTTTAATTGTAAAAGTTTAACGGCATAGCAGTTAAACATTAACACTTATTGAAGGCAAACGAATTGCCCGATTCCAGAAAACATTTTCCGTGAAGTTGCTAAAACTTTAGGAAATGAATCTACTCTATACAGTTAGGAATAACTTATTTTATTTTAAAATTGCATAATACAATATTTATGGACAATGTGTTTATGATTGTACTTTAAAAATTTATAAAAATTATTTTCCAATACTATGATGTGAAGTCACAAAAACGAAAAATCCTTAAAACTTTATTTAGCTCTTGAACAGCTTTGGTCAAAGTTTTCCACGTATCATCTACCTTATTTTTTACTGAGTGAAAACTTGTCTTCCACATATTTAAAAAGGATACTACCTTATAATGGTACCGCTTTTTCGGTATACATACTCGTCAGATTTTACAATTCTTGCGTTTTCATCAAATACAAATAAGCGAAACTAATTTACTGGCCCGACTCAAACTTCGTAGGTTGAAATGCATTGCTAAAGACTGCTTCTGTGATGTATGAAATTAATCTGCGAAATTCTGATATTGTCTTTGCGTGGATTACTACACCTGGCACCTAATGTATTTTTTAAATTGAGTTATTAATAAGAAAACATAAATTGCATTTTAATATTTCATCTGCTTTTGAACTGTTTGTTTACACAGTGTGATCTAAATTATACTTTGTACACTGTTAAAATATACTGGAAAATCCTTTCGTTAAAATACGCAAAATTCATTTTCTACTTCAACAGTGATAAAAGAGACAGAGTGCCGCACTCGACGGAAGCCGCATCTTCTTTGTCCTCGGGACGCTGAACTGGCAAGAAATATTTTCGTAGTAGTCTTTTTCCTTTGGGACTTTAAATTATAACCTTACATATTTATGTGTGGGCGGTATTAAGGCCATCGCATGCTTATAGCTTTGTGTTTTACGAATCTAGGTCGTGTTTTTGGAATTACCGTAGTCTACAAAAATGACTTTTTAGCCTTTCATAAAGGTCCCCAAAACCATGATTCTAGGCGTGCTGCATTTTTCAAAATTTTTAAAACATAGTTTACAATGTGTGAGCTCTTCTGGAAGTACACCGAGTGTAAATAAGTTTAGCTGTTTCCCATATGTACACCAGACATATAGGCCTCTGATCCTAATTAATGTACATCACACTAGTTGTATAAAATATTACACGATTGTCGTGTAAGTTAATAGTAAATTCAAATAAAATTGATTACACGATTGTGAAAAATATCACTTCATGTCAGTTGTTCAGTTTCCGAAAATTAAAAAATCACATTTACCTCCGCATTTTCTTTTAATAGTTTACATGAGTTTCCTTTTCGTTTTAATCACTACACCAAAAGGGTAGCGATATTCAACTTACACACACACATGCATGCATACACACGGACATACGCACTAACATATATAATGTAACTCGAGGGAAGAAGCAAAACTTAAGGAATTTTTAAGCCATATGTTTGAATTAATGTGCAAAAAATATTACGATATAATACTTTTTTCGTTGGACGTTTGAGTAAGCTTGTAATGATCTATAAGCTTAAAGTTAAAATAATAATTAGCGTACGTGAAAAAACTGAATGACTGGCGTCTTCTCATAGCTGGCATATCCCATCCTACTTACCTTAAAGCAATAAAATACTAATGACTGCTGCCCATGCACAATAAAATTAATTTTTGGAGATGAAGGAATTATTATTTTGTATAAACAGGACAGTAATACAGACTGAGCGGTGACATTATTTGGAATACTTCTACAGTAAAAAGAACTGTAGTGCGGGAATACAGTAAAGTCCTTTTTCTTACAACCGTCAAATTTACAGTTAACTACATTTTCACATACTTTTTGTTGTTTTATTTTCTGCTTTCACATTACAAATTACCTCCTTCAACACTTTCTTTCACTTTACGAATGTTTATCCATGACCCTTTAGAAGGTTTTAAAATAAGTCCCACTGTAATAATGTATACTAGTGAAGAAACTATAAATTTTTTAAATAAACAATCTGTTCTGAGGGAGGAAAATGTTCCGTTGCATGGCATTCCAAGTTGTAACCGTTACCAAACTTGGCTGCTGTATCATAAACGAAATTGTGGTTGTGTGAAATTATGCAAAAATGCGCATTTCCTAAGTGAATAACGTCCCGTAATACCATTTTTACAATATCGTGTATCACAGAAACTATTTTGAGGTTAAATATCTGTAGATAGTGTAGCTCAAATATTTGTTTTTGTAATATACTAGGATGTGTCTTTAGAACATTTATTTGCAGAGTTACTGGAAGGCGACTTAAACATGGTCATATTGCCTAAGTAGTCTTTACGGAGTTTCCGAATTTGGCTCTCTAGTAGGATACTGATGAATTATTCGTATTTTCTGTCAATGTTTAGGAAAATTTGTATTCTTTTATAAAACATATACATTAATACGTAAAATTATTTTAATTAAAAAAAATACATTTATTTGGGCAGCTGATAGATTTCGGGTGTACTTGAAAGGCTTAGTATTTACTTTTTGAATAAACTTTCTGAACTCCGAGGAAAATCTTCAGTCTTTACTTCAGCGAAAAATTCTCGCAGTATCTATAAAAGCTTATAACGCGACTGAGTTATGAGTATTTTATAGTTCATAAATATGTGGAGTCTTTATTGGCGCAGATTTTGTGACGTCTACATCTTTTATCAATATTTCATAAATATATTCGGGCGAAAGGAAAATTTCGCATAACTTTTTTGACTTGATTTATGCTTCGAGTCGTAAACTTTTCGCTTTTCTCAGCAGTTTATGGTTAACGATTTTGCTCACAAGAGAAACAATAGAGAAAAAAAATGCAAGTGTCTCTGTTTGAATTGAAATCCGGATCGCGTTGCAATAGTTTCTCTATGTGGTACTAAGGCACCTCAAATGAGAGTGATTTCAATATGCCACTGGCTTATCCCTGCATAATATATTCAAAGCTTGTTAAAATTTATCTCAGAGAGTTAATTTCTTTAATTTCCACGAAGTCTGAGATATGCAAGCGTGAAATATTTTCAATTGAAACGTGTTCGCCCGGATGGTAGAGAGGGCAAGGAAAATGCGAATAAAATTGAGGGGGGATGGGGAGTGCGTGGTATAATTGATTATTAATTAATTACTCGTCTCGAGTTTCATCTTTGTAGCCCGGGTTGCCGGCGCCATTAATAAGCGGCTCCGAGGCGAGTGCTAATTTGATCAAATTTGGCGCGAGGCAGCAGATGTCTGCCCCTCTCACCACCCACACCTTGCTACGTGGGTAACTCGGTAGTCGAAGTTCCAGGGAGACTGTATTGTCAATTAGGGCGACGAAGCAAGGGTGCCAGACGCGGTCGTAGGGGGTGGCGAGGTGTGGGAGTCGCCTCAAAAGACACCTCCAAACGGGCTGGCGCTTCGCCAACTTACCGCTGACGCGGTGAATCTACCGCTGCTTGGAAATTGGTGAAACCGATCGGAAACGACGATGATTACAGCACCCGCCAGTTCCTTGGACGGTCAGCTTCACAGGGTGTTTTTTTTTTTTACTTCTTAAAAAAACTTTAACCACCTGGAATTTTGTCCAGGCGTTTGGTCCGTAGTTTACTGTCAGCCGTTACTGTTGTTACAAATCTAATTGTAGTAAGAAAGCAATACAGTCATTTGGGTTAACTTTGTACCACCTGCCTAGCTTATTTTCAAATGAAGTATTTCAGAATTTAAGAATACGGCTGTGTTCTAAAAGAATAAATTTCTTACTCTTAAAGTTTGTAAAGTGGTTGAATGCCACAAAGCTATTATATAAAAGAAAGTTCCTGGTACAATGACTCTCCAAAATTGGTACAAAGTTACACTAGATGACTGTACGAATTTTAACTGCAATTATATATGTGTATCAAAAGAAAAGTCAAACAAAGATTTGTGATGTCTAAAATTCCATCAATAAGTAATTAATTCTGCATTTAGTACGCTGGGTACCTGTCAACACTACGTCATGTCATCACTGGCTTGTTTCTTCATCTCTGTAGGGACCACTTTTCTATATGTTTATTTAGGCGGATGTTCGATTACTTGGAAGTTGTGAGCAAATAAGTTATCCAGGCTCCAAAAACACTTGACTGCGACTACTCATAATTTTGTTCTTAACAGTTTCACTCCTGTAGCAATTTGTTTTCTCTTCTCGGTGAGGAAGGGTGGTTTTCTCCGAAAGTGATATTGCAAAAGGCGACCGCGTCTAACATAGTTGTGCGTGTAAATCCATATAATTGATCTCACCGGGGCTCCTAACTAGGCAGTGTCCTTAATAGGGAAACATCATCGCCATTTTGAAATTTTGTATTTTGTGCCATAACGTTACTTTTTAGAAAATGTAAGGAACTTAAACCTAACTGCAGAATTAATTACTTATTTATAAAATTTTAGACATCATAAATCTTTGTTAGCATTTTACTTTGATACAGATACAATTGCAGTGAAAAATTCGTATTGCTTTATTAACTGCAATTAGATCTGTAACCACAGTAACGGCGAACATAGATTTATGATATCTAAAATTATATTAATATGTATTATTTTCGGCAGTTAGGATAAAGTGCCATTTTCCCTTGTGGGAATCGTCCCGGGCGATGCCGTTGGTCGGCGGGTTTTCTCGGGGATCTCCCGTTTCCCCCGCCCTTTCATTCCGGCGCCGCTCCATGCTCTCCTCATGTCATCCTTCACCACCTCGATGTTAAACACTGACCAAAATCTCTCCCTCTCACTCACCCAAACAACATGAAAAAACACTATGCCGTACGCTGACACGCTTCCTGACCTCTTCCCAGTCCCTTCAAACGGCGTTGCCTGTGCATCGACGGATAAGCATAACTCGATTAAAGAGGCTACCTAGCTACAGTTTGTCATGTGTAATACCTAACCGAGTGGACTATGCTACGCTACTCCATAATTAGAACCCACGAGTTTCCACGAAAAGAAATTCTGCAACAATTTGTTTCAATGCCTTATGTGCACATATGAAGCCCTGCTTCATGGTCAGTGATTGGCTGTTTCTTTAACTCTCAGTATCTAGGGTTCTACCCACAAATCACAGACGTGTGGTATCGCAGTAACCTTATTCCTGTTGGCACAGTCAAATGAGCCACGCCTGTGCAATAAGTAGGGTCCGGTAATTTTCGCGAAAAGATTTTTGTACCACTTTATTTCAGTGCCTTACGTGCGCACCTGCATCTCTGCTTTGTGGTCAGTGATTGGATGCCGTAACGTACAACGTCTGGAGGTTAAACTCGCAAATCACAGACGTGTTGTGTCACAGTTATCCATGTACTGATTGGCACAGTCAAATGAATAAAAACTCTACACAAAACATTCTGCCAATAATCGTGAAGTTGAGCTGCAGGTGCGTTCGTAAGCCACTGTAACAAAGTAGGGCAAAATCTTTTCGCGAAAACTACCGGGCCCTAGCAATAATGCATTCTGCCAATAACCATGAAGCAGAGTTTCATATGTCCACATAAGGCATTAAAACAAACTGTTGCAGAATTTTTTTCGCAAAAAATCGTTGACTATATTTATAATACACCAAACAGAAACCTAAAAACATCTCTAACATTGCTTAATGAACGCTATTTGACGCCAGTTTTAACTACTGTATCTTTTCTTTTGCATTTAAACCCACGTAATCAACCAACTACTCTTATAATTTTCATAAACTCTCCTTTAAAACTCTAAACTCTGCCCCATGTTTATTGATTTGTCGACGCATTTCCCCTTCGTTTTGGACAGGCATACTTCGAAATATTTTCCAGTTCTCACATACGTATTCACACAAGCCCTATACACCACCCACCATTTCACATTACATCAAATCTTTGAGTAGACAAGATTACAAACACGAACAACATTGGTTCCAACATTAATACCTTCGTGACTTTTTCGTAGCACATTCGTGACAACTTCGGAACACTCTTCTTAATCGATTAATTTAATATAAATCCTATCCTTCGTATTAAAATTAGATGAAGACCATTTCTTTAAAAAAAAATTCTCACAGTTCTCCGCACAACAATCGTAACGGATTTTATTACACATTGTAGCTGATTAGTTTTCTGTGTGAAAATTTATTAGTGAGGACCATTTTTGAACTAATTGACCTTGTTCTTTAGCGTAGTTATTTTGTTATAATTTTCTGATACAAAATAACCCATAACGTCGTCATAATAACACAGGAGAATAAAGAGTTAAAAATTAATCATATAAGTGTGTTTATTTGTCAATATAAAAAGTATATAAGCTTAGTAGTTAACGTACGCACTACTTAGAAACGTTTATGAGAAAGAAGTTGAATCAAAATTAAATTCATCAGATAACTTTCCATGAAACCAACGAGAAAATAAATAGCCATATAACTGGTAAAGTAGTCAATAACATTTTTATTGGTCGCCTGTAAACTGAAATGGATTTTTGAAATTCAACACAAGGAAACGCTATATCTTAATTTTTAAAAATAAATTTGAGAATGTACTTACTTTTGAATTCTTACACTAAAAAATTACTTTTAGGTATTTTTCAATATTTTTTTGTAACTCAAGCTATTGTTATACTCATAGACCGAGAGGAAATATTTAATACTGATTGACGTAAATTGCATAGTAAACTTGACGGTTCGCTGAGATGGAAGGTAAAATTATTTTTGGGTTACTTACAGACTGAACACCAAACGTTTAAAAATAAAAAAGAGAGATGCTCTAATCTTACAGCGCAGAAAAATGAAAAGCACTGTGAGTGCACTTGTTTACTGATTTGCAACGAGCCTGTAAGTATTAGCTTGAATAATCAAAAACGGTGCGGAGACTGATTAATTTCTCTTTTTCGGTAATTACAAGCGCCAATCTTGAAAGCGATCTTGAAGCCAGTAATCAACTCTTATTACGTAAAGCAGATATTTGAACACCAGGCATGCAGTTTAAAATGCTATTTTCTTTCAACTGGTTTGCGATTTCTAAATGCTCGCAACGTACATAATCCTTGTTTTTAAACTACTTGAATATTCAAGTTAGGAAGACAGCAAAGACACTATTGTCTCTTACTAAAATTGTTCACAAATAATCTCATGTGTTACTGAAATTCGAAAATATTTCTCACAGAAGTGAAATATGCAAGTAATTTACAGCAGGTTACATTCTTCTGAGATGCTGAAACCATAGTTGTAGAGCAGTTAACTTCCGCATGTTACTGAGCTTCGAAATCTACTATAGTGGAGATGTCATCAACTGGAAAAATGTGTTTTGCAACTGGATAACATAAAGTACTGCAATTTATTTAATTTATAAAACAAACCACTTTAGTCATAATTTTATGTAGTGTCTGTTAGGTTTGTTTCTTCGACAACAATAAAAAACATGCACACATATAAACGCGATTAAATAAAGGTAATGACTAAAAAACATTAAGGTTTAACTTTACTTTAAATGAAAGAACTCGCGGTTAATGATTTTTAAATCATTCGTGTATAATTTCGACGGCCCCTTTCTGTATTGTGAACTGTGTGGATTTGCCTGGAGCATTTGCGCAAATAACCATGGCTGACTTCTACGGCAACGTGCACAAACCTTGGCCAAAAATTAAAAGTTAACTGGTTTCATAACTTCATTTAAGTAGAATATATTGGTTTGTGGACAAACGTCATTGCTCATGTTTTGTTGATCAAACCTGTGTTGAATGACAAAGTACGAAAACAAATACACAAATGTCTAGTTGGTATGTAGTTGATAAAAAAATTGTTGTTTTTTCATATAACACTTACAACAATACTGTCAACAATGAGTTTTATACAGGTCATTCGGGATAAAGTGAGCACTAAAAATTTAACCTTTGAAAAGTAGCGCTTGTCGTTGCTGTAGGCTATACAAGTCAACATTAACCATAGTAACATTACTGCTTGTACGGTTGGCAGCGAAGTTACCCAATGTAGTCCCGTGAGTTTCCCCATTTATATTCAACAGTACAGGGACAAAATTAACTGAAATCGACAAAACTGTATTTTATATAATTAATAAACTTTTATTTTAATCAAACTATACGGAATCTTATCGAATGCACATTTTATCTTACGCGCGCAAACATAAAGTGACATGTCCAGATAGGTTAGACATGTCCCATCGTTAGCCGTTACACGCGGAAATATACGAATTGACTGAAAAAAGAACTTTTGCGGGGCTTTTTTAGTGATCACTTTATCCCGAACCGCCTGTAGAAAATTAAAATATTGAGACCGATCCCGTAACGCAACTGGAGTTGTCTCCAACACAGGAATGGTGAGTGTAATTTTTTGCCTGCGTAACATTTTAACATCTGTCAAAAACATTATAAAAGTACAATGTTCCACATTTTCTTATCTTCAGTAAATTGTTCCAAAAACTTCGCTATTGCACACTGTGTGTGTTGAACAATATTTAAGGTATAAATATTACATTGAAAATGTGGCGCACCTAAATTAAATATATGATTTGTTAAAATATTTAGCATAACACTCTGAAATAAAGACAATCCTGCATTATTTACGTGTAATTCATTATTTTTTAAATATTTTATCAATATATATATATAACTGTTAAAACTGAATATTTTTGGATGTAGTTTTTTGAACATGACTGGATGTAGTTTTTTTGGACATACTTCTTTGCATTGTAGATGTCTGTAAAAGAAAACTGAAGAATACTGAAAAACATAAATAAGCAAAGTATTCTTTAGTCAACAGAATACATGCACTACTAAGAATTTCATAAATGAAATCCGGTCAACTAAAACAAGGACAGCCAAATAAGAAAGAAAAAACTAGACGCCACCAAAACAGACAACAAATTTTTGAGGCCTCCTTTGGTAAAATGACAAACTGATAAATTTGATGCACCACAAAAATAAAATTAAATACGACACAACAATGAAACGAAACAAAACACAATAATTTATCACACACAAACAGAAAAACTACATACGTCACAACGATGAGACGAAACTCAAGACAGTAGTTTAACAGAAAAAGATTTTGCAGAGTAGGTCTTAAGATAATGCAACAGTTAAAAAAACGCGTATTGTTAAGTTTATATTATATACACATTTGTCTAATTCAGTCTGTGTCGCCGCCAACAGCTGAAACTTCTAGTTCTCTGATTCCAAATTAGTGAGGTACTCGTTTAGAACATTCTCATAATGTAACGAAAAGGTTCAGTCATTACGTATTCATCTCTATTTTATTAAATTATATGCGTTTCATTGAAGATTTCTCGTGGATTTGTTCCAATCCTCCTACAATAACTTTAACCGTAGTGTAAATACACTTGCCTGTTTAAAACTGGAAATTTTAATACAGTGGAAAATCCGCATAATTAATTATTGGATTTAATGGTTATACTTAGAAAATCTTGAAGTAATTTAAAGTCGAGATTTTATTTTTTATTTTTGAGGTGTTTGGGTACGTCTACGTATCTTGCAAAAAGCATTTACGTAAACTGAAATATTCCAGGTATTTCCGTGAAATAATATTATGTGTACGTCAGAGTGTATAAGGTTAACGGAACTTTTATGCCGGCAAATGCTTTCATATCCATAAAAATGTAAAAAACTAATTACACACTACAATAAAAAGGAACTGGAATTTTTTTTTCTGAAGTAGAATAAATGGCCAAAAGAGATTGTGTGGGATAGCGGTTTGCGGGTTGCGGGAAATTAAAAGTAAAAGGATTAAAATAAATTTAAAAAAAACTGGGGATAAAATATAGCCGCTAAGTTGCTTGGGAACATTAGGGACGGGAAAAGTAGTCCGGACACTCGACAGGGTGGCCAGAGTTACTACTTAGAACTAAACTGGTAGGCTACTTTTTGGAACTGACTCGTATGTCAAGACTGTTATAAGCATCACATACTTTGTTTTAAAAACATATGTTACTAGTGATTAGCAAACAGCTAGTTGATTACTCCTTGCATTAGCCATCAAATCGTACACGGTAAACATTATTTGTAAAACTACCATTATTCCTACATGTAGAAGTATTAAAAAGAGTACGGTTGGTAAAAAATCGTTTCCAGTACATGAGTGGTAGCATTCCTATAGCCGGTTCGGAATAAAGTCAGCTCTCAAGAAAGCCCTGCTGTAGTTCTATTTTCAGCCAATTCGTATCCTTCCGCGCGTACCACCTAAAAACAACGGGAAATGTCCAACCTCTCTGGGCACGTCACTTGATGTTTGCTCGTGTAAGATAAATTGTGCAGTCGGTAGGTACCTATATAGTTTGATGAAAAAATTTTTATTAATTATATAAAATACAATTATGTCGTTCTCGGTTGATTTTTCTTCAGTACTGTTGTATTTAAATAGTAAAATACACAGAACTAAATTACGTAATTTCGCTGCCAACCATACAAGCAGTAAGGGGACTATCAGTTATATTGAATTATATGCAGTAACGGCTACTGATATTTTTCAGATGTTAAAATTTTAATGCTCACTTTGTCCCGAACGACTTATATACGTTTGTAGACAACAGTCATTTGTATCCCGGTGTCACCAGACTTGTACGGTAACAATACTCAACAGTAGCTCTATTTACAATATGAAGTACGGAAAGTTTCCCATGCGTGTAGTGTATGGGCGAACATCTTGCCGTAATATTTAGTTATGAATTATTTTTATTGTATGTTATTAATAATCTTTGTAAGTTAGCCTAATACATTCTACACTTGTAAAAAAAACTCTGTACTCCGATGATAAAAGCATTAATTTCACGATCGGGTTATAGTTTTATTTATGCCGTACAGGTGTTAAGTTTCGCTTTAAAAAATCGTTTTATTTTTCTCAGTTTTTAATTCGGCATGACTGATGACTCGAAGGAACACAGCATCTTCGTTGAAAAAACAATTTCCCTTGTCATATTTATACTGCTTCTGTCTTCAGACATCAACAAAATTACAGTAATGATATCAAAGCACACAACAATGTGCACACATCATGTTTTGCGTACTGTTTCACCAAAATGCTAGTGCTTCAATTTTTTTCCCTTGTGGCAACCCTGCAGGAGGAGTTACCCGCAAGCCCAACTGCAGTATGGTGTGTTCCTTGTCCTTGTCTTGACCTGCAGCCAAGAAAGATATGATTCCCCCTCCCCCCTACTCCCCTCATTTCTTTTCCCGCCAACAATGCCATCAGCAGACTTCCGCGCGATTCAGGTCAAGAGCGCATCCCCCTGGGGCCGCTTAGTGTGGGGAGAGAAAAAGAAACGCATGAGTGGTAAATTAACTGTCATGACTGTAAACCCTCCGGTTTTTTGTTCGTGATTTCGTTCAACGGTAAAGTAAGGAGATTTTTAATAGCTGAAATAATGTTTTCGCGTTCTTCATCACCACATTTCTTTCAGTCTCTTTCTGGAAGAAGCTACAGCATTTTAGAAATCGTCCGTTTGGATTCAACGATTCTTCGTAACATCGAGAATAAATTTTCAGTTCATCCAATTGTATAAATACATATTTGCAATACTGACGCTAGTTATAATTTCGCTTTCTTATCTGACACTCATCCCAAATAATACCGTAATTCAGACTTTAAAAGTAAGTCAGAAAATGTAATACAAATTCATAATGTGTTGGAATACGGTATAACTTTGCATCAATATAAAAATAAAAGGAGTAAGTATGTGTGCAATAATCGAAACAAGAAAGACTTTTCCAACAAAAATGCCTTCAACAAACTATTTTGAAGTCTTAAAATACCCTCATGTACTTATGTTTTCCTGTGATGGCGACTAGCAAAAGAGAAAATATTTAAGTTTTACAAAATAAGGGCTTGAAACCACAAAATCTATAAAAATGGAAAACTTAAACTGTATAATTTTTAGTATAATAATATCCACGTATCTATAGTAACGTATTTTAAAAAAGTGCGCGTTTCGATTTGAAAATAATTTTAACATCCGCAAACCTCTACGCGCAATGTTTTCAGATAAAAAAAATATTTTCAATTCGAAGTGCGAGTATTTTTGTAATTCCTGAACATTATCATATAACAATTACAGAAATTTTAAGTTTTCTTTTCTTCTGGATTGTGTTGTTTGAATCCCTTATTTTTCTAAAAACTGTTTTTAATGTTTTGCTCGAAAGTAAAACATACTACTGCCTAGTTCTGTGTTGATAGACGTCCACTAATAACATGTCTACTCGACAAAAACGTTCAATCGAATTATGATGAGTAGTTCAGATTTTATCAACGATTGATAGGGATCCTGTTTTTTTTTTCGCGAATATAATTTTGCCCTAGTTTGTTTTAGTGCCTTACGTGCACATCTGCAATTGTGTTTCATGGTTATTGGCAGCGTGTCTGTGTGAAGAGCCGTATCTCATTTGACTGAGCCAATTACAAAAACGTTCCTGCAACACCATACGTCTGTGATTTGGCGGTAGAATCTCAAGGCTCGAGACAGTTAAAATATCCAATCGCTGACCACGAAGCAGACATGCAGATGTGCACGTAAGGCGCCGAAGCAAAGTGAGGAAAAATTATTTTCGCGAAAAACAAGGTTCCCTAACGATTGAGTATTCCCGTCCTTCGTTCGACGTCTTACCTTTCCGTGCCCCTTAAATTTTGCGTATTATCACATGCGTCTCCAGTAGATGAACACACCCTTAGATATGATAACCGTGCCAATAAGGGTCATTTTAATAGCGCTTTGATCTGGCTTACGGCAACGGCTTTTCTTGATTATCTGGTCTATCTCATACAAGTATGGCATTGGTAAATTAACTTTGAGAAACTTGTTACTCACTTTTGAAGCTATAGTTACTTTTTTCCTTTCAGATAATTTATAAATTCCTATCACTTTTCAACGTAAATAAACCACCCTAAATAACAATGTCAGTGTATAGATTGTACCGTACTCAAACGGTTACTTCTGAAGTCAAAATAAAAATTATTATTAT
This sequence comes from Medauroidea extradentata, assembly GCA_003012365.1. NCBI lineage: Eukaryota > Metazoa > Arthropoda > Insecta > Phasmatodea > Phasmatidae > Medauroidea > Medauroidea extradentata. The sequence continues at coordinate 48,801 of PNEQ01092171.1, forward strand.
TATTTTTGTAATTGTTTTAATCACAATGGGCTTCGAAATGCTCACTTTACCGCGAAACACCTGTACCAACGCTGTAACAACTTTCGGTCAGACTGTTCACTGTTAAGTGTTAATATTTACGTAAGTAAAACATTTTACGGTTTGCATATGATAATTTACAGCAATTTATTATGTATTTTTTAAACTGGCAAAAGTTGAGCCAGTTTAGCCATCGTATGTAATTATTTTTAGATTCTGTGCTAGAATTAATTTTGTAATTCCTCCATAGTAAATGCTAACAAAATTAAAATTAACTGGCTATCTAATTGAGGCGGCCACTCACAGAAAAGACGGAAGGAAAATACAGAGGCCCTACAATTTTGTTTATTGCCTTGTTATGGCTACTACGTCTGTACATCATGTGTGGTGACAACTTCGTTGGATAAAATCTTAATTTGCGCTAAAGCTCAAGTACGGAATAAATTATTATGTGTTTTGTAACTCAACGTAAGAGGACTGTGTAAACACTTTTAAGTCTATGTCGATGTCGTTTATATTTTTCTCACAATTTTGTTATAAAACACGCTGGATTTTTTTTTCGGTAATTTTTGGTAGCAAGCTTCATAATTATTGCTGCAATAAATTAACTATATGCTTAACTGAGAAAATTAAAATCACCGTGGATAAAGTTTTTCGTGTTTAGAGTTCTGTCAAATTAAAACAGGAATATATTGTAACATTTATAAATGAATAGATCACAATTTAATAGGCCAATGGTTAACATAGACTCATGACTAACGTGGAAAGGTCCAAAATCATACAAATCCCTGTTATATCATCACAATTTACCTTCTAATGGCGCTTAATCTACTCTCAAGAGAGTCAATATTCTTGTGCTAATATATAGCGGTCGGCCTCAAACTTTCCCCGCAGCTGGGGATGCGGTGGGTAATACGCACGCTAAAGGTCAGCTTAATCGCGACCCGGCCAGCCGTGCTGTCATGATCATGCAAATTTTGAACGTTTTAATTACAATCAACTTATCAACTGTTTCCAAGCCATGGGCTTGGAAAATTGCCCTAACTGTAACACCAAGGGACATTTATTAACTCAGATTAAACTCAGTAGTTGATCAAACACGTTGTCTAGTGGATTCATTTTTTTTTTTTTTTTTTTTTAATCTGTCAGAGTCAGAACTGTCAGTTGTATGACGTTCCTGTGGTTGAAAGGAATGCTTACAGGGCTATAAATTTTGCAAAATGATATGTTTGTTAACTCCTGAATCTATATAATCTATATGCAAGAATGTTTCGATAAACGTATCGTACCAAGTTGGAAAATTCTTAAAAATCATGTAACCTTAGTTGATTATGGCTGAGATAAGACTTCCTTGAGCTTAGAGAGAAAAGCAATGGAGTAAGGTAGTAAAATTTGGGTATTTAATTAGTTTAAAAATACGAAAGCGTTTAGAATATCATAACCGAACGAAGTGCCTCTTAATATCTTGAGATATTACAGTAAACATGCCGACTTAAAACATTTCGTTGTCAAATGTCTCACAAATCTATAATAACCTATTTTTGCTTAGCACGTCTTAAAATGTATTACGCCAATAATTTCATATTTATTTCTTTAATTTTTGTTGAAAATTGCTAAGTTAATGTTCTTTAAACAAAATCAGTGTAAGAAAGAAGAATATGGCAATCAAACACTCAATTATAAGCCAAAAAAATTGTTGCTGTTTCATATTACATGAAGAATTAATATGATGAATTGCGTTAGAGTATACATAATATGTGTGTGCGTGAGAGAGAGAGAGAGAGAGACAGCGAATGTGCGTTGGTGTGCGTGAGTATGTGCACACACGCGCTTGTGTGTGTAACAACCATGTACGCTGAAATATTAACTAATAACACCCATAAATTATTTTATTAATACGTCTAGAAGCTGTTTTAACTGAATTCACCAAGTTTGCTTAATTAATTAATGTACTTCGTTTCCAGACATGAGAACAAGTAGGTATTTGTGTTTTCTGTTGCTGAACACACATCTAGGGGTTTATTCTGTAACTTGACATCTGGTGAATATCGTCACCTGTGACTGTCTTTCGAGAGTGGCATCAATTTAGGTAGTCACTCGTTACTCTGTTTATATAGCATTCTTTAGCAGCTCTCTTTACAGAATTTCAATGTGCTTGGCAACCCTGTAGTATTTGATCAAAAATCCTTCACACATCATACTAAATTACATGTTCTCAGTTTTCACAGCGTGTTTTGAATTACTAGTTAGTGTAATGTTGGTAACAATATTTTTTTTTCCTTCTTAGAATGTCGATTAAAATTAAAACATCAAATTTCACTCGAATACGATGCGCTCGTCTCTAGTATAATGTTAGTGAACGGAACTTACAAGAGACAGCAGCACTGGTACTGTGTTAATGCACCTTTCGGCCAGGAGATTGAAACACACGTGCTGTATTAAATGTTCCGTTTTTTTCGTCAGTAAAAGTTAATATACCTAAACCGAGCTTTAATTTACGAAACGTGTTAAGTATGTAAAGTAATATAAATTAATGAACTTTTGCCGTCTTCCCAGCAACATTTCAGTTGGATTTATTCTCCAAAGTAAATGGTTGTAGAACGCAACTCATAAAGATTGTATAAGAGATTTAAAACGTTTCAGAATACGCCCTCTGCAGTCTTAAACGTAAGATAGCATTATCTGTGAGTAGTGGAATGCTTCGGCCTGCGACGTGACAACCCTACAAACAAAATTCTGCTTAACTGTGCTAGAAATAATACAGCGCTAGAAAAAAATTCAGCTTAACGACTTAATGACGCTTAATGACCACATCACGCGATTCCTGGGCTAAATTGGAGACATTTTACGTGCACAAAGGTGGCAAAACTGCAAGAAGCGTGTCTCCTCTTGCGCTGCACGTCCATAGATATTATTGTATATACGTCAAGTCAGCAAACGTAAAATCATGTTTAGACTGCACGTAATGTCGACTCGCGCCCATAATATGCAGGTCAGAGCAATAGTAGTGAGATCAATAAGACATCTGCGGAGCGCAAGAGTGGATTAAGTACAGTGCTGTGTTTACATTGTGCATGTAAATGTCATCACAAAACATTTAGCCACTAATATTTTCGTCAACAATTTAGCCCAGGATTCGCGTGGTATGCTCATTATGCGATTTTTTAATGGACACCGTGTGTATATCAATACTTCGATTACGATAAGGATTATGCGTGGAGGAGTATTAATTAATTATTTGATGACAGTAATGTAAAATGGGTTCAGTTTAGCTCCAATACTTTTCGTCGTCTCTCACGTTATCTTTACGTGGCCGGGTTGGTTGTAGAAGCAGTTATGATAGTCAAGCATGATAGGTCCCCTGGCAGCATCATGGAGTCCTGTTGCTGGTCACATGGCGGCAGATGTACCTCGCCATGTATTCTCAACTTATGCACTGTTATAGGTAGAGCCACGATTTTATGGCGAAAATATTTTTGCAACATTTGGTTTCGATGCGTCACTCACGTGCACACCTGCAGCTCTGCTACATCGTCTGTGGTTGGAGGATTTTACTCTCACTTGCCTTGGCAAATTATAGACGTACAGACTCACAATAATCTTATTCTGATTGGTGCAGTAAAATGAGAAACGTGTCTGAACAATGACACGCTGCCAATAACCTTGAAACAGAACTGCCGATGTGCTCGTGAGTCACTGAAACAAAGTGGGGCAAAAATCTTTTCGCGACAAAATCTTGGCTTTAGTTATAGGGATAAACTGAGTACTAAAGATTTAACACTTGAAAATAAAAAGCACTAGCCAATACTGCATACACTTCAATAATAATAGCTACCTTACTCGTTATACGGTTCATAGCGAATTGCCGAATGTAGTTCCGCGTATTTTCCTATTAAAATGATACAATACTGAAATAAATTCTACCCAATTCGACGTGTTTGTGTTCTATATAATTGACAAAATATTTATATTAAACTGTATTGGCTCCTACCGAATACACAATTTATCTTTCACGCGCAAACATCTAGTGACGTGTCCAGAGAGGTTAGACATTTCCCGTCGTTAGCCGTTATGCGCGGAAAAATACGAATTGACTGAAAATAGAACTTTAGCGGGGCTTTCTTTATCCCGAACCGCCTATGGTAGAAGTATGTTAGGAGCGTGTTTTAACAACCTCGAGACTCCGGTCTGCAGATATTTCTCCGCCTCCGTGTTTAGTAACTAGATAATCAGGACTACGGTTGACACAGTGGCTAGAGTACTCGCCTCGGACCCCTGATTTTCGCTTGTGGGAATCGTGCCGAAGGATGGCGACGATCAGCGGAGTTTCTCTGGAATCTCCCCCGACATTTTGATTCATTCCGGGGTAAGATACCTTGGCCCCCGGATATCCTTCTCATACGACAATTATTATAGTTATTCAGGCGACCTTTAACTTTGCACTCGACGAATACGCTTGTGTTCTTGTAACGGAACAATTGAAAAAAAATACCATTTTCAAAATTTAAATTCCAATTTATGCAAAATTGAGTGATTTTATTAAATTATATCAAATTATTTTTATGCTAGGAGTGAAATAAATTTCTTCTTTTAAATGTTAGGTTTAAGCTAAGCATAAGTTTTAAAATAGTACGTATAACGTTGCCTTTTCCATTGACAAATATATTATTACAATTAATGTTTGTGTGAAAACTGTATTTGTTGGAAGTATAAATTTACAGAATTGTTTTACCAATCATATTTAAGAGGGCGTGGTACATATTCCAACGCTAAAAGCTTTAATCTATAACTGTAGGTTTATTGAAGCTAATTTGCGAAAATGAAACAATAGAAATCCTAGACAATAGTTTTAGCTAACGTTTTAAACAAAATCGTTTCTAGTGTTACGAACTTCTGAGGCACAATCTCTGACGCCGGAATTTCGTACATTTAACTGTGATGCATGTGATCACGCATAATGAATTAGTAATTATGGATAAATATTTACTCATAAAAGGTGGCAAATAACATTATCTAGGATTGTCATTGAGTATTTTATCTATATTGGCTTCGAAAAAGGCATAGAAATCAATTTATGTTTACAGCGTTTATTTATCTACCACGCACTCTTAAGAGTCTCTCGCATATAGTATGAACGGCGATATAGCATATCACGCGTGTACTGTTCTACGCGAAACTGATACATTTATCCTTAATTTATTTACCTATCAAAATAAAACATTCATCAATCACAAGTTAAATTTTTTCCCTAACAAATTGCTTAAAAACGGTTTTAATATTTTCAGACTGCTGTATCTAGAAAACTACGAACCTGAATAGTAAAACAAAAACTAACACGCATTCCACGCACAAAATTATCGGATGACTGTTTAAAATCCGATAATATAATGAAAATAATGCTCGACCAATGCAAATTTTTGCTCATAAAATTAGGTGTTATTTTTTTACGCATTTACTCGAAGACTTTTTGGGACCCAGTTTCTTCATTTTTTAGGAAATTCTTTTTTAAAACATAAACGCAAACCGATATCTTAAAATCGCTCTGTAACTTTGTTATAACTGGTTTAAACTACGTACTCTGATTTCGTTAAGACAGAATTAAGTATGATACTCTCTACTGGGTTTAAAACATATAAATTATCCCGAATGCCAAGAAACTCGGACCAATGCATTTAAGAGTCAGTCTCACCCTCACGTGTTGATTTATCGGTTTTCCTTGGCTACTTTTAGTTCACGGCCTAAAATTACAAAATTACCGCCATGGGAACATAGGTATTGATTTTTAGCTTTCAGTAGACGTGAAAAAAGCGTACTAGGAACTCATAATTATGTCTCTTTTTTGTCAAAGTAGCTAAACAAAAATATTCGATTTTGTTAAATATTATGAAAAATACATAGTTATGAGTTCCTGGTTCACTTCTTATCCGTAGTTATGTTTTCGGTGTGTTACTTTTGGAAATTTCGGTCGTGAAACAAAGATAGCCAACGAAAACCAATAAATCAACGCGGAGGGGGGAGACTGACTATTGAAGTTCTCGAGTGTTCGTTTCGCTCCTTACCCTTCTTCACAACGCAAATTATGCACTGTAGTCAAAGCAAGTCACAGCTCGGTGCTTCACGTGTGCAAGTTCACGATATCTTCATCACAAGCAAAGCATGAGCCACCATCCGGTGATATCAAAGCTGAGCTGTGGGTGTAACGTCTATGTGTCAGTTCTGTATCTATGCTTGGAGCATTGCACCGGCGTGGCTGGTGTCTCGGCGGGTAGCACGTGGTAGTAACCCAAGCGTTAGAGGTAACATCCAAGCGGAAAACATAGGCTGCGGTACATTTACACACACACCTACAAGAGCTGCCCTGTGTGCTCTGACGTCGGATAATAGCTGCTCGCTGCTTGCCCTACGTTACTATATGTCGAGTTATAAACTTCACTCACTCCCTCTCAGGGTTACTGAGCTGATGCGTCCGAACTGTGCGTAATTTTTTACATTCCCATGATGAATCAAGGTGGAGTGTCAAAAATAAGCTTTCAACTCATCCGTAAATTGAATACATGAGTGTAATTAATGTCACAATAAAATTCACTTACAATTTATTTATTCCGGTAAAAAAACATAAAACCATATATTTGATACTAAGCTACGACACTTTTAGTAATGTATTGACCATGAAAGATCTAGGAATTTATTTAATTTAAAAAATATAGTCATAAAATCGATATTCAGGATAGCATTACTCCTACTAATATGTACGCTTCGACTTACTTGTTCTTAAACTATCAGCAGACAAATTTAACGGACTCGGTCCTAACTCAATTTATTTATTGCACGCATATAGTCTACAATCTGTCGGGCTTGAAAGCTTCTGAAATTAGTCGCGTAAGAAGACGAAATTACTCTAAAATGTGACATTTATTAATTGATTTGCACAATAGTTTCATGTATTGCGAAGTAAATTGTTCAACAATAAAAAAAAGTTCATCCATACCTCTATGATGCATTTACAAATTTAATATCCCTTGTTAACAAGATGAATTAGTTCAGAAAATTAATTGAATAAAGTATTTTCAAAGTTTGGTTTTTGTCGGCAAAATCTAAATATATTAGATACTGACTGTTCACTTAATAATATTCTACGATACACGTTAACAAGTTTAAAAATCCTAAAGACAGAAATCGTCAAACATCCTTCCGGAAAACTCAAATCTGTTTCTAACTAAAAACCCAATTTTTAAGTTTATAAATCTATTACGTAATCATAAATTTGTATATAATAATGATTTCTGTCTAGTGAATTTAAAGTTATCTGACAGTATTTTTTTTTACCTTAAGTATAATAATCAATGTAATAAGATTTTTTGCTATATCTCTATGGTTTATTTTAAAGAAATTTGAAATTTTTCTGTGTTACAAACAATGGAATAAATTCAGTGGTTAACAGTTTCTTTTTAAATATTTAAAACGATTGTTCCACGGGAAGTACCTAAGTAGGAATGCGTGATAGATACTTTTTTTCAAAGTAAAGATTGGCACAACCTCCTTATATAAAGAATAATCACTCAGTTAGTGTAAGCTGAAGCTAGACGGTGCAGTAGTGATTCAGTAAAATATTGATGTTGCCGAGATTATTTTATAAACATACAGAACTTAATTGATCGAAAGCTTTTAGAAGGCTTGTGACAAAGGGTACGTACAGCTATCATGTTAATCTAGATATTCCTAAATCTTTTTGTCTTGTTTTATACTGAAAGTTTCCTATCACGAGAGAAGCGTTACAAAGGTTTTGTCATGCTTCGTCAACAGTTCCTAGGGCATTCCTTAATGTTCTGACAGTGGGCGTAAGTAATTCCCAAAGATGGAATTAAAACAATTAACTCGAATAACTAATTTACGTACTTTTCTAAAATAAAAAAATACTCAAACAACTATGAACGTTAAGATTGTAATACATAGCACTCGTTTGATTAAAATGCTGCTTGGATAGTATAAAATGTTCGTGATATAACGATACATAAAATATATTGTTAAAGGAACTTTTTGCTTTCAGAATCACCACATGTGCGTATAAGTTTATGTACTTATTATCATTGTAACAGCAATTGAATACAAACAAAAAATTCTAAAAGTCGCAATTTCGAAAGCAATTGCTTGAGTTGTTTATAAGTCCTCTTATACTTTTCTCTTGAGCTACCGACTTAAATGTTCTCGGTGATTTGAATGTAGAGAATAATCCGCATACATATTCTAATGAATGTCTATTACTGTTGACATAATAATAGTGCACAACTATTGAAAAGTCTTCAGAAAAATAACACATGTTTTTTAAAAATTAAATGTTTTAACATAAAAATTATGTGTCAATTTTTATATCAGTTCCAAATAAGTTATTTGCTTAAGCATCATGTATAGAATTAAAAATAAAATACAATAAAATAATCCAGTGTAAAAATCCTACACATTTGCAACTATTTAAAAAAATGAATATTGAAAATAATGTCTAGGAGTTAAAAAGATAAATTAAATTATAATTCACGATTTAAAAAATAGTAAATTATAACATTCAAAATAAATATTAAGTTCGAAGGAAATCAGTTATGTATTTTCAGAACGTTCACATTTACCATTCATTAACATGTTAATTATATGACAAACAAATGAAAAATGGCCTTGTGTTTGCATTTCAGGAATGACAACTTAAATAACTTCGAAGACAAATTTGTTGATGTACATATTTCTAACGTGGAAAAAATTATCAGAGACTTTGCATTGGTTTAGTTTTTACAGGTCACGCTATCCTGTGCAAGAGATGTAAAACAAACAAATAAAATTTCTTCCAGCAAGGAAAATTTTTTTTTGCACTTTTTTGTAGCTGACTCGACGAAAAATTTTTATTTCTGCAGGCCATACTTGTTTTCCAGATTCAGTTGTAAAGACAGTCCTTTATGCACATTTTAAACAGTTTTCTATAGATTTGTCATTGGAATTTCGTAAAAAATAAAATAGAAATAAAAAATTATCAAGAGAATGACCTCGGCATTACTTTACAGGACCTGATACAGGTAGCGATAAAACTTAACGGTGTTCAAGTGCGATAAAATCATATTTCTATATTTTTATGAAATATTGTTAGTTTTGTAGACGATACATATGAGTGCACTTTCCTCTTACGAAACAATTTTAACTCGCACAGTTTTCTCATAACGGTGCGTCAGAGTTAAAATTGGCATGTTCTGCTGCCATGCAAATAGTGAAAACCAATTAACTTACGTAAGTGAAATTATTCACAGTGAAATAACTTGCCATGTGCTACGTAATGAAACATTTTTTTAAAAATCACGTGAACTCTTTTTGTATTTAAAAAAAAAAATTGCTGAAGTTGCAACTTTTTTCCTGTACTTTTGCGATTTTTTAAAAAAAATTCGAAATGTTACGTCATGATCTTTTAAATACTCCATTACGTAGTTCGTGGGATGTAATATCACAGTGCATTATTTTATTCAAGTAGGCCAGTTGGTTTTCACTATTTGCATAGCAGCAGAAGAAGCAAATTTTGACTTTGACGCACCGTTATGAGAAAACTATGAAAGCTACAATTGTTTCGTAAGAGTAAACTCTGCTCACAACTATCGTCTACAAAACAACAATATTTCGTAGAAATATAAAATTATGATTTTATCGCACTTGAACACCCTTAAGGCTCGTAAATAAATAAAATACCTGTTTTTAATTGTAACACTTGCATGGTTATCTAGTAAAGCAATCAAATAAAAATATTTGTAAAGTAATTCAAAATTATTATAATTTTTAACAGTAGTCAGATTATACGGTTGTTACTTTATAAATACCTGCGTACTACTGTCGTACGTCTGTTCTAATACCAACAAACTGGCGCAAGTAGTACTCGCTAATGTTTATAGTTTATTTTACTGTAATAATGTTCATACAAAGAAAAAAATTGTTCTTTCTACAGAATATATCGTTATGTAAACAAAATTACTTTGATAATATCTGTATTCTAACTCCAAAAGTCATAACAGTACTAAGAAAAAATTATATTTGAAACATTATCTCCAACAATGGCATACATAAGAAGTTACTTAATTAAAAATTAAGTTTAAAATTTTTAGATCTGCGATATATTCAGACAGAAATAAGTGTGCTGTGTGCGTGTAACAAATACATTAGTTTTTGGGTCACATCGAATATTAATTTATTTTAAAATTTATGTTTGATTACAAGTGTGTATTGTTAGACACATATTCGGTAAAGCAGCTCTATAGCTCTACAACAACATCAGAGAATCAAAATTATATTTACAAAATTGTCACCTCTTATTAAAATCGAAACTCCACGTACAACTCTGTCGAAATATATTTGAAAATACGTACAAAAAACCATCATCCGAAATAATTTTTGGAAACTAGTATGGCCTGAAAAAATTAAGGCGGTTCATTTAAGCTGTTCTCCATAAAAATAGTTTGTACTGGTTTTTATATACGCACGTGTTAGAGTTAACTAATCAATTTCAAGTACAAAAATTTAGTTTCTCCAAAGCACAGGTTACACTGTAAAAACCTAAATCTTAGTTAGTCAGTGAGTGAGAGATTTTGGTCAGCGCTGAAAGTCGAGGTATTTAGCGCTGGTGAGGGGTGACGTGTGGTAAGCAGCACCTGAATGAAAGGGCGGAAGAAATGGTAGATCCCCCCCCCCAAAAAAAAACACCGACCAACCGCATCGTCCGGCACGACTCCCACATGCGTAAAACCCGGGAATCGAGCCCGGATCGCCTTGGTGTGAGGCGAATGGCCTGACCATTCGGCCACCGCGGCCCTCCACCTAATTAGTAATGGAAGTTTCTAACTCGTAAATAGTATGGGGCACATACCATGCTTCAGTTTGTTAAGAGAGCGAAGATTGAGCATTGTTACTGTACAAGTCTGGAAACACCAGGAACGATGCCGTATATTGGACCATACCTAATATCTTAAGGCTCGGTTTCAGTCGCCATATTGAATTTTATAATTTTTCTCTTGTTTTGTAATTCTAAGAAGAAAAATGTTAAATATGCGACTATGCCTCTAATTATATTTACATATCGCTACAATAAAGACCTTGTGATTTAGCTGTTAACATTATTACGCCGCAATGTGCGTGGCAAATTTTTTAATATTCATAATTTGCCCGACAAATTGCGACCAAACATGGCTCTATTGCCATGCTTGTATTGTAGCTCAAAGTAAATTGAATTTGCAGTATAGTCGCCGATTTAACATATTTCTTCTTAGAATTCCAAAAAAAAAAAACAAAAAATAATAAAAGCCAATACGGCGACTGCAACCGAGCCATAACACTCCCATAGGCCCTACATCGGTATGGTAAGTTTACAAATAATTTTGACAGGGTAGATCTCGTGTCCTTTCTGCTGTGAGACCCTCTCAATGTGCTATATTTATACAAACAACTGGATATAAAATACAAACAGTCTGAAAGGACTTACTGAACATGCTCACGTTACGAGGAAGCGGAAATATTCTTCACCAGCTTGTTTCAATGTCTTACATGTAGCTCTGCTTCGTCATCAATAGTTGAATGGGTTTAACTCCCGGCGTCTTGGGGTTTCACCCCCAAATCCC
>PNEQ01092172.1:0-31292 GCA_003012365.1 Medauroidea extradentata
CTCAAGTAGGAGAGAGACGGATGTCGAACGCTGCCGAACGCAAAGGCCGATTGTACTTCTTTGTCGCTCGTTCCGCGCTCTCGCTTGCACTTCAAGCCTTACATGGAACGCCTCAGAGCGAGGTAACGCCGCATGAGTCATGTTTTTTCGTGCGTGCAGCCGGCTCTATCGAATTATAAGACGTTGTCACGTCAATAATATTTTTATTTGCTGATGGGAAATTATTCTTAAAAAAAAAAAGCTCTTAAGGGAAAACTGATTTGATGGTAAATTCAGACGAAATTAGTTGTATACTTTAATTTTTTAACTAGTTAAATCTAACATTTCTGACAAATGTGTAGCCTAGTTCTGAAACGTCTTTAACATATTGTTTAATTAAGTTTGAATGCTATTTGCCTCTCGTCAACTGCTAGATCGTTAGAACCGGTTACGCATAACTTTACGCAAGGACAGTAAGTGAAACAGGAATTGGCCAAGGCCTGTGCTAAAGAATTATCGTAGCAATCACTAGGAGCGAGTTCAAGAAAGCTAAAAAAAAAAAAAAAAAAATAACTAAATCAGTATGGACGGAGCCGGGGATCAAACACGTGTCCTCCCGGATGCAAGTCCTACGTGTTACCATTGCGGCATATTTGACTCGGTTGCAGTTATCAGTAGGGCTGGGAATATTTCGCGAGTTCAACGACCAACATGCTATAATCCATTACCCTGTGTATACCGAAGCCCTACCATTTGTCCATTACCTGCTACTCATTCAGACAGCAGACAATGAACGAATATATGGGGCTTGAGTATGTATAGCACATTGGATTCTAGCACGCAGGTCATTGAACTCGCGAATTTTTCCTAGCCCTTTTTATCAGTGTCAGTTCTTTCTTTCTTTCTTTTTTGTCAACTTTCTTTTTTTTTTTTTTTTTTTTTTAGGAAACGCAAGCACGTTTCGAAGTAGTATATTTTTGTCTTACTGCTATTTTAGGTCTATGCTTGGTAGTTTATTATTTTTTTTACGGAAAGCTTTGAAAAAGTTCAAGACTAATGTGTCATTCATGATGCACAATTCTATGCACTCGGTTTGCATACTAATGCACCATTTGATCGCTAAATATTATTTTGTTTGATTTCGGCTTATTTTCGTTACAAAGTTGGAGATAATTTGGGTGCAGAATTATAAAAACAGCGAGACTTATTTCTACCGAAACAATTAGGTATAAATTACGGTATATTTGTGACAAAACAGTGTACGAATTCTTCAATATAAAAATTAGTTTGCTGTACAAATATTTTCAGAGTCGCTGAACACTCCCGGAGTGGCCTTAAGCAGAGATATCCATGTGCAATTTGTCTATTATGTCATGAAAATTAATAATATTTTAACTTTATTTTCTATCGGTAAAAGAGCAGCCACAACGCGTTATCAAGTTATTTTACTATCGTAAATATGTTAACAACAACATGAAACTTTGAACAGTGTTAACAGCCTCATCCCACACACATGAAATGTTATTTGGAGAGTGCAGCCATTGTTTTGGCAATGTTTCAATTTTGCTTTTGAAAGCTAAGTGGCAATTTGTAGTAGTTAGCTGTAATGCGAATTCCATTAAAATTTTATTACTGTTTATTTATTTTGATAAGTATTACGCTGGTAAATAAGCTGAGTTACATGATGATTTTTTTTAAGTGATCGTACGAAGAAAAACATAAAAAGCTAAATAACTAACCTTTTGTATAATTATCTATGTTATATTTTTGGACAGTGAATTTACGTTAGATTTCAATTTATTTTAAGTACCAAAATTTACAGGTGGTCAAAATATTAGGTGGGAAAGAATAGTGTTCTTTTCTGTGTAAGCAAAAATATTATTTCAGTTCAGTGCATTGAAGTGTTTCGTTAGATAACCGGAAAACTGACTGTAAGGCGAAGTAATTGTTTTCGTGGTGACTCGGTAGCGTGAGAGTCTGGAAACAAATTATGGAAATAAAGAGTACTGTCGCAGTAAAAAAACGTTGAGAAAATCATATTCACGGCCAGATTGCTGTGGAAATTAAGGTTTATTACTATGTCTCAGGAAAAAGTGTGAATTGAGGCGCCGATGTTTTCGTTTTATCATAATCCTACTCACGCTCCTCCATCCTTTCATGACAGTGTACAAATTCTGAAATTTTAATTTTTGTAAACGGGGTGTAATATTTAATAAATTTCCTAAACACATAAAAAATTTTAAGTGTTTTTCAAAATTAAAAAAAAAAGTGTTTTTAGACTTTTAGTTGAGAAATGTTACAATACTGCAGATGAATTCTTGGACGAGAAATGTTAAGCATTTACAGTAAACTATATTGAAACATATCAATGTTAAGCTCTATTTGCTAAGTGTAGCTACTTCATGCATTTTACATGCTATTTAACTCTGTTTATTTCTGTTATTTACTTTGATATTGTATGTATATTGTAGGCTGTTACATTGTATTATATTGTATGTATATTGTACTAAATGACGTATTCTATACCATACATGTATATGGTCTTTTTGATGAATAAAATGAATGAATTATTGAATTAATTATATAGCTAGGTTTTGTATCAGAATGGCGTATGTCGAGATCAAAAAACCTTCTTCAAGGGAGTCCAGAACGTGTTTTTATTAAACGTGCCATATTTTTACAAGCATACGAGAAACAACGCTAATGAGCGTCTGCGGGGACTTTCTTGCGCGTTCGAGGCGTAGAAGTGCGGAAGGGATAAGGACGGCTTGGTACGTCTCACCCTAGCCTCCAGGCGTAATCAATGACAACTCACTTTTACAAGCCCTTCATCATTTTATGACGTAACATCAGAAGCAAATGTGTATTGTACACGCTTATACATTTTTAAATATTCTACGCCAGTATTTTTGTACGTAGAAAGGATCAGAAAAATACTTATTTTTTTCCTTTTTTTTTTTTTTTTTGGTAGCATGAAAATAAACTTAACACAAAATCGGAGGACCTGAAATGAGTATACTTGGATGTGGCGTTATTTTATTATTAATCCTAAGCAGGCGTTACTTACGGCCGCTGGGTAGTTTTTGAATAATCTTATTACGGCAGAAAATACCGTCCTCCACATCCTCATCAGCCCCTGATCTTTTTACCGTAACTTGTCAATTAACCCGTTCAGTTTCGGTTATCACCTCCACTATTTCAGACATTTTGTATATTTTATGTAGGGATAATTTGTGTTGTTTTGTTCTCATTAGTTTTAAGTGCATATGTATTTTAATTTTTAATGTTTGGCTGTGTTTCTAAAACAGTAAACAGATTTAATGGGTCTAGTGGAAGACAAGGTAAACATACCTTAACTGCGCCTGAAAGCCGCAAATAAATAAATAATAAATAATAAAAACGTTCTCCGATCGGGACACACGAGCTGGTGGCCACGTAAGGGGGCGCTTGACCGAAAAAATTATTGTTTTAAACATTCTTATATTTGTACGGGATATGGTTTGTTTTGCAGACATATACATTGTGGCTACTTTTTACTGTAATGAAAATTCTTTAGTTTTCGTTGGTTTTTTTATATAATTACACATCAAAGCCCAAATTTGCATAAAACGGTTTTATGAATCAAAGGAAAACCAACTGACTTACCGAACTGAAAAATTCACAATGAATTACGATGTTTTAGAATACAGGATTTTCTATATAAGAACAAAAATAATTAACAAATTTTGTATTTTAAAAACCTTATAAATTTGAAACAAAATCTCAGAAAATTCCAGAATTTTTTATAAATGCTGAAGTTTTTTTTTTTCCTTGTAGCCTACGTCTTAATTATTCAGTGAGAATTATTTTCAGTTCGGTAAGTCAGTTTGTTTTCCTTTAAAGCGTAAAACCGTTTTTTATGCAAATTTGGACTTTGACATGCCATTATAAAATAAATACAAAAACTCTAAAAAAATTCATGACAGTAAAAAAAACACAATGTAGGTCTACAAAACAAACCATATCTCGTACAAATAAAAAAAAGTTTGAAACAATAAAATTATTTCGTCAAGCGCCCTCTTAAGGCTCCCGCCTACTGGCCGTGTTTTTGTGTGACTTACGGCGCCAAGGGTGACGTTGACCGGCTCAGCTGGTGCGGAATCACCTCTACCGCAAGACAATGAGACGGCATGTAGCGTAGATTGCTCGTGACCCCATCTTTTTATTGGTGAAAAAAAGTTCTAAGCAAAGTCCATTCTAGAGTTGTTTCACGCGAATCCCGCGAGAAGTTTTACTGATAGAACAAGTTGGAAAAGCTGTTATCAGCCATTTCGAGGTGCTCCAAAACGATTTTACTAATTGACGGGATGCTTTGAAACTACATTTCCGTCATCGTTTGAAGTGTATTATTTTTTCGTTCATTGGCGCGCTAGGCACACGGGGGATAATTTTGTAAAAATAAGTACTTATAAACACATTGCAACGCATTAAAGCGCGTGTTAGGTGGTGCCCTTAAGCACAGACTGAAATCTTAAATCTTCATTTCAACTCTTCAAACAAGTTCTCAAGGTATTAGATGCGAGGGACAATGGTGTTAAGGACTTTGGAGCCATAAAAATTCATTTGATTTTATCTGTGCTAAACACTGATCAAGTTTTACACATCAGACAACATGTTATTATTTCTCCAAATAAAAATTGTTAGGCCCCGTAAGTTTTGCATAATCACTCACCAAAATTACAAAATGGCCGTTGTGCTGCAGAGAAAATTATAAAAAATAATTAATGAAATAAAAATTACAGGAACTGAAAGTGGTATATCGATGTATTTTAAGACAAGTTTGACAAAATATATTTTTAAAAAATTCAGAAACAGCCACACTTCCAGATTTGTACACAAATTTACTTGTTTTCATCTATTTTTAAAAAATACAAATATGTATCCCTTTGTAATATTGTTAAGGTGTCTTGTAGTAGCTAATAGTATTTTGTAGTCTATCGTAATAAATTACCTTGTTTCTAAAATTTACTTAATTTTTTATGTTCTCTACACTTCAATGACAACTTTGGGGTTTTGATGAGTGATTATGTAAAAACTTTGGAGCCAATTTTTTTTTATTTGGGGGAAACGACATGTTATCTCAAAATTGAACAGTGTTGGCTCAAATATAAAATTAAATGTATTTTTACTGGTTCGACGTCATTAAAGAGCTGAGAACGTGCCATGTCTTGGTGTAAGTTGTGAAATCTGATAAAGAGTGTGCTTGTTAACGCGGACGTCCTTGACCCGAGGAGGGCCACCTCACTGACCGCGACCAGGCTACCTCGTCGTGCCGGGAAAGTATCGACCTGCTCGCGGCGGGGGTTGTTTTATAAATAACTATCGACCAGCGCCGACAACCCACAAACAGGGTTGTTTCCGTCCTCCGCCTCCATCGACCCTTCCGCCTACGCTCCGGCCAACCAGCTAGACATTACTGGGAAGGGGAGGGAGGGGGGTAGGTTCCAGACGAAGGCAGCACTCTTTATTTGCTCGCTTAATGTTATAGCTAGAGCCACAATTTTGTCGCGAAAAGATTTTTGCAACATTTTGTTTCAGTGTCTCGCGTGCACCTATAGCCAACTCTGCTTCGCGGCTATTGGCAGAGTGTCTTTGCTCAGACACGTCCCGCATTTGACTGCACCAATAACAATGAGGCTATTGTGACGCAATGGACGACTTGAAGTACACGCCCCCTGACGTCACCGCAGGGGGAAAGTACTGTGTGAAACAAAGTTTGTTTACAAACATGCTGATTTGTTAGTGGTTCATTGCAGAATGCAAAAATGTTTCGTATTCATAGATTTGCACGCAAGGGTAAAAAATATTAGTTTCAATTTCATGGTTAAGATACGCAAATACATAAGATTAATGTTTATCTGAAACAGCAGCAAATTCCAAATAAATAATCAATTTTCTTAACGTACATCTCATCCGGGACATGTGAAGCCAAATAGCTAAATGAAGGTTATGTTCGACTGTGGTATCCATGGAGATAATTGTATCCCACACTTGACTGAAGCTCCGCCTCTTTTCAAGTCGTTCATGCGTCTGTGATTTTTCAGCAGAACCTCAAGACGTGTGACAGTTAAAACGTCCAATCACTGGCCATGAAACAGAGTTGCGGATGTGAACATAAGGCATGGAAACCAAATAGTGCAAAAATGTTTTCGCCATAAAATCGTGGCTCTAGCTATAGCTAGTTCGCTGTAAAAATGATCCCTCCAGAAGACCATCGTTTCTAGAACAATAATTATAAAATAATACTTACTTATTGTGACATCAAAAGTAAACTCTTGAGTACAGGACAATCTGTATACTTCGTTATCGATGGTGGTTTGTTTGCATTTAAAAGTAGCTGGAAACTACCAATAATCGGAAAGATGAAAATAACAAGTGTTTCTTATTTTATCCCAAACCAACCATACCTGTGATAAGGGCTGCGGTTTTCAAGGGGTAAGACCGCTCGCCACCCACCCTAGGAGATCCGGGTTCGTTATTCGGTGGGTCCTGGCCCGGGATTTTCGCACGTGAGATAAGTGGCGGATGGTGTCGTTGGCTGGTGGGTTTTCTCGGGGAAATCCCGTTTCTTTCGCCCTTGCATTCCGTCGCTGCTCCACGCTCATCTCTCCTCACCTCATCCACCCCTCTGGGCGGAGGGCGACAGGCTTGGCTCATTAGCCAAGCCGTCGGCCCAACCTTCACTCACCCTGGCCTTCTTCCATGCACACCGTGACCTCTCCGAAGACGGGAACACGTGAATTTAATTGTACGTGTGGTATCCGCTTAGATTTCACAGTTTCATGTACACACTGGCTACAAATATATACACGGTTTCGGATAAAGTGAGCACTACAAATAGCCCTGGAAAATTTCTATTTTCAGCCAATTTGTATATTTCCGTGCGTAACGTCTAACGAAGGGAAATGTCTGACCTCTCTAGACACGTCACTTGATGTTTGCGCCTGTAAGATAAATTGTGCAGTTGGTAGCAACCGTTATAGTTTGATAAATAAAATTAGATTAACTACTCAAAATTCGAGTATGTCGACTTCAGTTGATTTTATTTTAATATTGTTGTATTTAAGTAAGAAAATTACGCGGAACTATTTTCGGCAAATCGCTGCCAACCATACAAGCAGCAAGGCAACTGTAGTTAATGTTGAATTATATGCAGTAATGGCTAGTGATATTTTTCAGAGGTTAAACTTTTTGTGCTCACTTTATCCCGAACAAGCTATAATAATTAGAGCCATGATTTTATGGTGAAACATTTCTGCACAATTTGGTTTCAGTACCTTATATGAACATCTGTAGTTCTTCATGATCGATGATTGGTTGTTTTAAGTCACGATGGTCTTGGGATTCTATTGGCATATAACTGACCTATAAGGTCACATCAATCTTACTCTGATTGGAGCAGTCAAATGAGAGACGTGTCTGAGCAAAGACATGCTGCCAATAGAAACGATGCAGAATTTTTTTCGTGGCAAGCTCGGGGCTCTATCGATCATCCATTGACTTGTAACAGTTCCGGAATGTTGGTACCACGAATCGGTTCCCTTGCAGTCGCCACCTATGTGTCAATGGACGACTTGCAAAGAGGCGGAGCTTCAGTCAGGTGCGGGAAACAATTCCTATCTCCATGGATACCGCAGCCGAACATAACCTTCATTTACCTGTTTGGCTTCACATGTCCCGGATGAGGTGTACGTCAAGAAAATTGATTATTTGTTTGGAATTATGCGGTTTTTTCAGGTAAACATTAATCTCATGCATTTGCGTAGCTTAACCACGAAGTAGAAACTACTATTTTTTACCCTTGCGTGCAAATCTATGAATGCGCAACATTTTTGCTTTCTGCAATGACCAACTAACAAGTCAGCATGTTTGTAAACAAGCTTTGTTTCCCACAGTACTTTTCCCCTGCGGTGACGTCAGGGGGCGTGTACTTCAAGTCGTCCATTAGCAGTCCTCCGATCACAGAAATGACAGCGAAGTATATACGTTCTTACCTTTCAACCTGACCTAGAATAAATGTGCAAAACTCGCGTACCTCTAGTTTTTTTTTTTTTTTAATCTATTATGTATTGAATTTGCGAAACCAGAAATTTTCACCTATTGTATTAAAGTGTTCTTACCTAGGTAGACTGCATTGGTGTATGCTAGGCACAAAACCGATGGAGCGTTAAAAGTGATGGTCGGCGTATGCAATGCATTATCGCCTCTACATGCAAACCCAGCAACTGGCGCGCAGAGATTTACTATTATTCATTTTCCTATGGTAATTTAAGCGGTAACCGTCTTATTTTATATGTGATACTAATGGTTCAAATTACAGCGCCCATTCCTACTATTGTGTTTTTCAGATCCGGTTGAAATTTTCCTAGAAACGGCAGTTATTAGCCATTTTGAGAGTCTTGAAAATTCGTGTTTCGAATAAGCTATCCTAATTTTTATACTAATACAAACATTATTTGAAATGAGTTTTCTTTTCATAGATGCACAAACTTAATGCGCGTTGAGAAGTTTCTTCCAAATATGATTACTTGTAACTAGCTGCAAAGTGTTTTAAGGGCTTGCTGCCGAGTTTTTTTCAGACTGGTGCCAATAACTCAAATAATTTTTAACCAAAAGTTTTGAAAAAGTTTGAGTCAATGTCCAATCACTCGATGCACAATACTGTGGACGCGTTTTTTTTAAATAATGTAACATTCGCTAGCAAAAAAATAATTTCTTTCATTTTTGCTTACTTTCACGACGAAAACCATTCAGTATAATTCTATAAAAAAATTCAGCTACAAATAGTAACATATAAGTGTCAAATCTGTGCAGTGAAATTTTGATATGAGTATTAGGTAGCAATAAAAAATATATTTTCGAAATCACTGCAAAACTCCGTAACAAGGCCACGTAGATAGAAAGGAACGTTCAGCAGCGGCGGTTCGAGGGTTGTTGGCAGGTAGGGCACAAGTGTGAACGCGCCGCATTATTCCAATGACCGTGTAATATCTACTGGTTACTTATTGTGTTGTGATCAGTCAGTAATAAACGGCTCTTACATACCAGCGTGTCAGTGGCTGTACTGTCAACTAGTACACAGCATATACAGTTCTCTGCAACTTGTGCTCTACTTGCCAACAACCTATGAGCCGCCATTACTTATGTATCACACGCTTAGTTTCATTACCGTTTTAAATAATTTTAATTTACACTATTTTAAATTTTAATAAGAAAATAGCTAAACTTGCCACTACACCGAAAGTATTAATTACCTTGCACTATATTACAGGCATTGAGGTCTAACTGTTAACACGTACTAATGCCGAAATCAGTGTGACCAATTTTTTTTATATTTATGATTTTACCGGACCGATTGCGACATAATTATACATTACCAGCTCTATCGCCATGTGTGCACTGCAGCGCGAAGTAAATATAAAGTTTGAGTTATAGTCGCCAATTAAAAATTGCTTAAAAATTAAAATACTAAAATTTAATATGGCGACTACACCTGAAACTTAACTGTATACAGACCTGTAACCGAACTTACATAATACTTGCAAGCAGTCTTCAACCACTAATGTTTGGCAATTGAATGACTAGCGCCAAGTGACGTGCTGCAAGGGCCTAGGCGAAATAGCTTTAGAACCTTTACATCACAGGAATTAGTCCACGGAATTATATCACATGACTTGAAACATACAACTAGGAAACTGCTTCGTGGTCAGCGGTTGGATATTTTAACTGTCACGAGCCTTGAGACTCTACCGGCAAATCACAGACGTGTGGTGTTGCAGGAAAGTTTTTGTAATTGGTTCAGTCAAATGAGACACGGCTCTTCACACAGACACGCTGCCAATAACCATGAAACAGAATTGCAGATGTGCACGTAATGCACTGAAAGAAACTGGGGCGAAACTCTTTTCGCGGAAAAAAAAAAACAGGGTCCCTACATATACCCAACAAGTGTACGCCTTGAATAGTGACTCTTGTGTATATGTATGTATAATATTAAAAGTTCCCTTTCTTTACAGGTGTATAAGCCTCTGAAACATGACTCTTATGCCATTGTAAAATTAACTAGAAAGCAATCAATTCAACGTTTAAGGTCAACTATGAATGTTCTTATTTATTTACGACAGTGCTTGTTAGTATGATTTTGGAAAAGGTCATTGTATTGCAACGCTCACAGAAGAAATGTATTTATCAATTGACAGTCAAAAGTAAAAGTTAAATTTGGAGGGCCGTACAACGTATTCCCATTCATACACTTTTATTATTTTTTTAATTGTAACACTGTATAAGTGTTACGAAAAGACAGTTTAAGAGTTTATTTTTTTATTAACCGTGCACGCGATGATCAACTTGTTTTGAAAGGTGTGTTTATTTGGAAAATATGCTTTTAAAATACAGAACAGCAAGTATGTAAAATGTTATTTCATAAAATACTAGGTGAAACTCACTGCAGCATAAATCACACGTCAGATAAACTATCATATCTTATAAATATACTGCACGATTCTGTTGGAATAAAGTACATAGGATTTCCCCTTAGCAGAAGAGTTCATTTATAAGATTGGCGTAAACAACACAAAACTCTCATCCTGCAGAATTGAAGTTCGTTGGCCTAAAGCTTCTTACAAAGGGTGTTTTTTTTCTTCGTCGCATCAGCGAAAGAAGATGGGGAAGAGAAAATCCGAAATGCCGCAGACTCAAAGAGAATTAAGATTTGCGCCGCAAGAACAAAGGTCCCGCGGATAAAAATGCCCGGAGCTTAAAGTTGAGTTCCGCCGGAGCTGGTCTTCGGTACACGTGCACTTGAAGTCCGGAAGTAAGGATAAGATAAGGTAAGATAAGTTTGCTTTACGTCTCGTCGACAGCGAGGTCAATAAAGACGGTGACACACATAGCTTGATACTATGGCAGGAGCTGGGAGAGGAGTCGGCCATTGTTTACGGTAAGGTTCCATCCCAGCATTCGCTGGAAAGATTTCGGGAAACCATGGAAAACCGAAATCAGGTTGGCCATAACAAGGAATTTAACCCGGGTCCTCCCGAATGTGTGTCCAACTTGTTGCCGTAGCCCCACCTCGCTCAGTAAACGATAAGGACGAGTTTCGTTTACGCTTCGAGCGTCCCATCACCTCTACGTTCACTTCACAGTCTTTCCTTCATGGTTAGAAACCCAGAAGTGTCGCGGGTTCAACGACCGGTCGGTTGGACTCCATTGCCCTTTACAAGTGTTCAAATCATAATTTTGTGTTTGTATGAAATATTGCTAGCTTCACTGACGTCGATTGGGAGTACACTTACCTCTTACAAAAAATAGCTCAGGTAGTTTTCCCGTAGTAGTATTTCAAAGTAAATATTTCCGTGTTTTACGACATACACCCCGTGAAAATCAATAAACATAGTGAAATGAAATAGTTCACATTGCCCAAAACATGTCACGAGTTACGGTTTGAAGTACATCAAAACTATTAAAATAATTTTTTTTTATTTTTAAAGAATTTACTAAGAGTAACAAAAATTCCAAATTCCAGAATTTTTCTCAAATTCGAAAATATTTGGTAATGGGTATTTATGTGCATCACTCCGTCGCCAGCTGCGTGAAGTTCCAGTGCAAATAATTTCGTTTCGTTATATAAATTGGCTGTGCTTAAGCAAAAACGTGCCAATTTTGACTTGTAAGGGGGCGGTTCACCTCAGTTTTCAACGTCTTTTTTTGTTTATATTTGTTCATTGCATTCCATAAACTGTGGGTACAGTTGAAAAATTTTGCAGGAATTTGTATACTTTTGGATTTCACTTTGTAGAAAAAATTAATTCATGACATTTTTCAGGCCCTTTAGTAACACAGCAAAAAATCGTAAGGAAACGAAACTCTCTCCCATTTGGCAAAACCAAACTCATGTGTGCTGCGACACAAGAAGACTGCAAACAAAGGAAACATGTGATAAAATACGAATAACATGACTATATAACTTCTGTGGTGTGGAAGATGTTAGCATTACTCAAGCGAAGTAACAAACGCGGTTCGCGAAGGTAATTTCAGTCACATAAATCTTTTCTTTATGAAATTCTCCATGTTTTGTGTATTTATTTATTACAAATTAAAACTTATGTCCACCTCCTCCATAATATTTGCGTTTGCACTGTCGTTTTGAGATTTGGAGGCTATAGGCATCGATCGTGTATTTTTACCAAAAATTTAATGTATTTTGTGTTTTTTATAACTTTTATTTTAATAGAGGGCCATATAATATTGTATTAGTGATGGTTTGGCAATCTTCGAAGAACCTCGATCCAATCACTTAATGAAACAAAACTATTTCAGCAAACCCAATGATGGGAATCTGCATCTCCATCTTTAGTAGAAGGCCAGAGTCTTGAATGTGGCAACGCTGCATCGGAGGCCTGCTGCCAGTCGCTCATTGGCTGCGGTAATCAGTGTATACGTGTACAAGGCACTAAAGCTGCATATGTACACGTTGCAAAGACTAGGGTGTCCAAGAACTGATAAGCAGCAGGCCCCCGATCCAGTGTTGCCACATTCAAGACTCCGGCCTTCTACTAAAGACGGCCATGGAATATGTCATAAATTAAACACAATATATACTCTTGAAAATAACATATAGGCCGAAAGCTTTAATGCGCTATATTTACTTAAAATCACATAACCAAATAGTTTCACCGGAATGCTTCTTGTTTCAACCAACTTCAAAAGAATTTTCCCCAATAGAAATTCCCTCCCATATTTTTAACCTAAAGCCCTTAATCACCCTACCGGCCAGGTATTGGAAAACTCATTACTGAAATTGAAGGATGAATTATTCGAATGTTGTAAGGTCAACTGTAAAAATACTTTTCCTTTATTTTTTTTTGGGGGGGGGGGGGGGAGGGGTGTGGCAGGAAGGTGGGATGGTTAAGCAATTAATAATTCGTCATTGAAAATCAATTGACATTTCACTTCTCGAAAATTAATGAGAAATTGTTGTAATAGCACTAACTATTTTCATTAATAATTTGCCAGTACCTATACGTTTACGGTATGTGCATGTTTTCCACTCACCATAAAACAAATATTCTCTGTTTTCTTGGTAAATAAATAACTGCCTTCTGCACCAGCGATTAACTCCCACATTCGATAACAGTTATTGCCTTCAGGAAAATATTTTAACGCCTTAATTTCAATTAAACTGCCTGTTATATATATATATATATATATATATATATATATATATATATATATATATATATGAGTGTGTGTTGGTGTGTGTGCCAGCAGAGAAAATTTGTTGGTTTTAAAAATAATATAAGATCACAATAAACAAAATTTGAATTTAAAGACATACTGAAACGACTTGTTATGACTCATTTTGCATGCCGCTAGTGCGCGCTTTCGACGCCAGAAAGACGTGAGCTCTCTAAGGCCGACAAATCACATAATTCATCGCCTCTAACACATGGCGCAAGACGCTCAGCACGCGAGATTAACATTGTCGACTCGCATTAATATGTCCGATCAACGTCACCACTTTTAGTCATGAAGTGAAAATAAAATGCATTGCAGACTTGGAAATTAAATTTTTGCTGGCTATTTTTCTATGTTAGTTAACGTCATGCTAAAAATACTCTCCGAGTTTAGATTAGAACAGTATATTAGTTTTAAGCATAAAAATAGTTTACACGTGATTCTAGTTTTTAGATGCAACCATAGCCGTATTTAGTAGAAGGCCGCGGCCTTAGATCTGGCAACACTGTCAGGAAGGGTCATTTAAACACTTCTTTTAGCGCTCCAAAGACAATGATTCTACCTGATTCGTTATTGTGTCATACCGTTGCCTACGCTATTAACTAAAGGCCGGGACAACGAGAATCGAGAGGCGTACCCTTCGATGTAGTTCCAAGAGTGTCGCTAGGGCTCGCTATTATGTTCTTTCCCGATGATAGCCGAACCGAAGTTACCCGAATGCGTGTTAGTTGTTAACAATAATGTTACTTTATTCACTCAGGATATGAAGTGCGTTAAAGAGAAAAAAACATTATGTTTGCGTTACTCTTACTTTTGCCTGTTTATACCCTAACAGCACCATTACGTCACAACGGGATATTAATAACGCCGCAGAAACTTCGAAAAAATAACCTTAACGTCGCACAGACATCCAAATGTCCGCTTTTTGTGACGTCACTAATGTGACGTCGCCGCCAAGACGTACCTGTGACGTCGCTGCTACCAAGTGTGCTGTAAGGGTATATCTAGTAAGTATACTATACCTATTTTTTAATTCTTGGCATTTTGGGAAACAATGAAATATGATATTTTGTTCAGGTTTCGAGGAATTGGAGGTACAGTTCGGTACGCAGCAGCACGCCATTTCAAATGGCATTTCCAACGTTTTGCTTCTAGTAAATACGCTTCCACTGAATAAATATTATTCACTATAATACACACGAGCTATCTTGTGCCTATTTCAGTATTAATTAGTATTACATGTACAACAAATTTAATAACATGCATAGTCTAAACTTATTGGGCATTATAATATTCTGTAACGTACAAAAAGACCGTTAAAAGACGGAGCAATGGTACATTTTTAACCAAACAGTCATTTCAAGTTCAAATAGTCCATAGAATGAGGATATGAAGAGCAGTATAAACAATCGCTAAATAGTACGAATTTCAAATTGCGAATACAAGAAAAGAACAGAGATGCGACATCTAGCGGCCATGACGAGAACCTTCGCTGAAGGCACGGATTTTGTGCGGAAAAGGCTGCCGTGTCCCGGCCTCTAGTTAATAGCGTAGGCAACGGTCATACATACCGGCGAATCAGGGGAAGCCGTTGCCGTTAGCGAGATAGAAGAAGTGTTAAAATGACCCTTTCTGACAGGATTGCCAAGTCTAAGGCCGTGGCCTTCTACTGAAGACGGCTATGATGCAACTCAACCGAAGCAGCAGTTATTTATGTTGGTCGCTTTCGTATTTTATTAATTTTTTTTTTTTTACCTACAAGACACAATACAAAATACAGACTTAATACCACTGAAATGTTTGTCTCAGGTGGCCGCATGAGTGGACGCATTTTGCGCGTTCGAAGCCTAGAAGTCCCGAACCTGTAAGGACGAGACAGTATGAGCTGCACGCCTTATTATAGCCTCTAGGCGCAAGTCCGAGAACTGGTATGCTATATTCTTGCCTGTAGATCGCTCCAGTGAGCCATTCAGTGGTGACCTAGGATGTTTTGTACATGATATACCTTTTTAAATATTCGGTACCTAAATGTTTGTACCTAAAATAATATTGCAACATTCCCCAACTTTGCCAGCGGTAGAGTATATGCATAAACGGTTACCGGATAACTTGACAACGGTGTTTACACATGCAAAGTTCTTTAAAAGCCATTCCTAAATACACATCACCCACGCATTTTGAGTAGTTTTTTAATAAACTCCTATTAACCGAAGCTTTGCACACCGACCGGCGACTTACGTAAACTTTTCTCTTCTATGTAAATGTTTGAAACGTTAACCTAACTACAGAATATAATAGGCCTACATATTGATAGAGAATTTTAGACACTCCAACTCTTCATTTTCCGTTACTGTTGTTGCAGATAATATGGTAGTTAAGAAAATAATAAGATTTTTCTAAGGACAAAACATATATTTACGGTGTTTATAAATTTATCAGTGTGTATTCTATTCTGTGGTTAGGTTAAATTAAAAAAAAAATTATATATATACATATAACTTTTCTTCTGAGTTTATATATGTACACCTAGAAGGAAAGTTGCGACACAAAATACAAAAATTTAAGATTGTGACTTTCACGCTTGCAGGCAGGAAATTCAGCTAATTAATTAATGTTAAAAAATCTTGCTCCTCAACAGTTCTGTTCCGAACTTCATTCGCATGAGAAGCTTTCCTCGTATGAAAGACGGTTGGTCGGATAACCGACGGACGCGACGGGATACTAACTCTGCCGTCTAACCTGAGGGGTCGCAGCTGGGGTTTGCAAGGGACAAAAGGGGCAGAATGCTCTCCCCCCAGTCAAAGCCAGGATTGGGCCTGACCCCTCGTCCTAAACTCTGAGAAAAAACTAGACACTTTTCATTTTCCAGCTGTAAAATAATTCTGTGTTATGTTGAGGTCTCACCAACGTGTTGAATTATTTTGTATGAATAGGGGCCCTTGTTTTTCGCGAAAAGAATTTTGCCACAGTATGTTTCAGTGGCTTACCTGCATATCTGCAATTCTACTTCACAGTTATTTGCAGCGTGTCTATGTGAAGAGCCATATCTCATTTGACTGAGCCAATTACAATAACGTTCATTCAACGCCGCACGTCTGTGATTTGCCTGAAGAAGCCCAAGGCTCGTAAGAGCTAAAATATACAATCAATGACCACGAAGCAGAACTGCAGATGTGCACGTAAGGCAAAGAAATAAAGTGTGGCAAAATTCTTTTCGCGAAAATCAAGGGTCCCTATGTATGAATCACTTTAATTTTCGTTTTTTTTTTTTTTTTTTTTTTTTTTTTTTTTTTTTTTTTTTTTTTTTTTTTTTTTTTTTTTTTTTTTTTTTTTTTTTTTTTTTTTTTTTTTTTTTTTTTTTTTTTTTTTTTTTTTTTTTTTTTTTTTTTTTTTTTTTTTTTTTTTTTTTTTTTTTTTAACTCTGAGAAGAAAAGGTGCGTACGTTCTATTTATCTTGCGCTACAATACAAGTATAGTATGTGAACTTTTAACGTATATTTACGCCGCAATGAGTCAAACAATTCTTATAAAATGCTTAAATTTCTCGACTGATTGAGGCTTGAATATTCGTTACAAGTTCAAACGCTTAGCATGTTCTGGAGCGCGAGATAAATAGAACTAACGCTATAAACGCAAATTTCACATTTTTCTGCTCAGAATTTATAAAAACCGAAAAATAAAATAATTGAACATGCTGGATGAGACACTTCCTTGACAGTCTTACTATGTTTATATTGTTTAAGGGTCTGCAACACACTTTACAAAGTAGTTTATGCAAAATGTGCATTAAATTGAGGAGTTTGCTGGAATAAGCTATGGCATTTCTTCAGTCAAACAATTTATCCTGTCTATAGAAGACCTCTACAAATTTTTGCACCGAAATCTAAATTCTTCACCAAGTTATGAATTTTTGTCTTGGCATGTGCTGGTACCATTACGCTTTTAATAATTTATGTGTTATCTTTGACTGTGTTTATAGTAACTACTATTAATTTGTGTAATGTATATGTATATATAACTTATTGATAATACGAGAAAATAATGTGAGAGAAATGTGAAATAAAGAAACTAATTTCTCTAAAACATAAGTTACCTGTCATTATCTCACAATGCAATTTTCTTACTATGGCCTTTATTCCAGCCAACTCCTGAGTTACGTTTACGATAGCTAAAAATAGTCGGCAAATCAATTTCCTTGAAATATTTATTGAGACATTAGGGGCCACAAACAATTCTCTGCCCCGTGTCCCCAGAAACCTTGCTGCGGGCCTACTAACCCGCAGAATTATTGCCGGCCATGACACAAGGAACTGGTCGTCGATGTGACTCGCGGTCTGTAATGTCTGCTGCTGGGCGATTGTGTTTATCAGCGCGGAGACTCGATGGCAGGTCCGACGAGGACATTTCCACGCCAAGAGACACGCGCAATAGGCGGGGCTAATGTCAAGCCATTTGCTGCCGGGGGAGGGCGGTGAGGCGGGGGACATTACGCCACGGCAGCGAACAGTAGCTATACACATCGCACACCCCTCCCCCCTCCGCCGTGCACTCCTCAGACAACGGAGTAATCGCCACCCTAACGACCCCGTTAGGCTTATCGCGAGCACAGACATTCGGTCCGCGTCAAAGCACGCCCCTGTCCAAACTTTCCTATAACGATCCCCTGACACTTTCGTTTTCTGCAGTCGGGACGAGTTGTGGAAGTAGTAGGAACAAGGTAGTTCTGGACGAGTTGTAGAAGTAGTAGGATTAAGGTAGTTCGAGAACACCTGCTGTCTCATTCCGCTTGGATGGTAGCCATTTTGTATTTTCCATC
Source organism: Medauroidea extradentata (assembly GCA_003012365.1). Classification (NCBI taxonomy): domain Eukaryota; kingdom Metazoa; phylum Arthropoda; class Insecta; order Phasmatodea; family Phasmatidae; genus Medauroidea; species Medauroidea extradentata. Next base: position 18,071 of record PNEQ01092172.1, read on the forward strand.
TTCTCTTTCTCAAACCGCACCGTTTCCTTCCTTTTCTACTTCGCAAACAATTATACTTCAGATATCGCCAAACTTCAGCCTATCTTCCTTAAGGTGGCTGCTGGTGAAGGGTGTGTTTGTACGTGAAAAGCGAGAAGCGATGAGATGCTACGTGCGACGCCGGCCGGCATATGAATTGTGGTATCCCTTGTAAACCTAAGTCGTAAACGTGCGCGCAGTGTTCCCGCCATTACATTTCTACTACAGGACTTTAAGTGATGACCCAAAATTGATTGAAACTGTGTTTGTAGCAAAGTACAATATACATGATATTTGATCATTATAGGTACAAACTAAAGGGGTGTGTCGATGGCGATGTAACAAGCAAATAATGCCAGTAAACATTGTCCTGGAAACCAATCGTTTTCCCAATATGGCACATTGCATTTTAAGACAAGAACGCTATAATACCAATGTTCCCGAGGATCAAAACGTCAAAATACTGCACATGTGGACAAAGACATTACAACAAGTATTCGAAATGGGTGCCGTTCATGTGGAGGCAGGCTTCAGCACGTCTTCGCATCGGTGCCCGTACACGTTCAAAAATTTCAGGTGTGTTCCGAATTCAGTGGCAACCATCCACAATGCGTTCCTGTAGTTCGTAGACACTATGCAACCACATCGCATTTGCTGTTGACTGTGTGAACTGGTGCCTAGTACATACGGCGGTAGCAGTGTTGCAACATTGCCAAGTTTGCACGTGTCCATACATCGTAACGGGAAAACCGTCGTTTTTCGGACCTATGCTTATAACATTATTTGCTTGTTTCATCGTCGTCGACACACCCCTTTCGTTTGTACCCATAATTACTAAACATCATCTAGCTGTAGACCTCAATTTCGAACGAATTCGGTAAATATATCTTGAGAAACAAACTTATAAAATAAACTTATTATTGTTAAGTTTGAGGGCTTCAAAATAGTGCATCCATTGTGCATGGTGCCTTTAAAGTCAATTTCACAATTAGTCTGAAGTGTGTTTTCTTTTCGTAGCTAATCATTGTGATTGCATGGTTATTAGTCTCTAAGAAAAAACTTATCACCCAACATACTACACGCAGTTGTTCGTCAGTCATGTGGGCAACATCATATATGGAAGGCATATTTCAAAATCGCGTATTCGCGTGACGTGTATGAGATCTAAAAGCTGGGTGTCGTGAAACACATTGTCGAGAAGGAAACAGGGAACAAAAAAAGTTAATAGGGTTGTCAAATTACTTTGACAGATAAAACATTAAATCGTTTTCTGACTTACTCTGTCCGTATTTTCTTCTAAATTTATTTATTCTGCTACTTACTGAAAGCATGGCAAAAGTTACTAAAGGTACTGAATTATAAAATTTCTTTGGAAAGAAAATTATTAAATTCTGAAGCTATAAGAATTCCGTTGTTGACATATAAGTCTTTGAAACAAGTTGGTGCAAAATTATTTCACGAAAAAAATCATAGCTCTTGAAATGAACTTAGCAGACAGGAGAAAAATCACAATATAATAATATCAATTGGTGCCGCATGGTAAGATAGACTTTCTAAAATGTTTCACAAATGACACAGAAAATATTAATTAGTTTGCGATAACTATGACCCTTGCGCTATGAGACGCCTATATGTCTATCACGTGACCAAAGTTGCAGTGTCGCGTGTATCATTGTTGAATGTTTTGTAGTTTTAAGTCACCTTGACCAGTTAGAAAATTTAAATTTTCTTTTCACTTTCTGGCGTGGCCGTTCCCGATTTATTCGCCACGTGGTAAATGTGGCGCAGACGTGGCCGTGGATTTTTTTCGGGGCTCTCCTTAATTTTCTTTTGTCCTTGCACATCGCTGTTGACGCACACGTCGGAACTTATTTCTTGTATCCCCTCGGTGAACGATGATGTCTGCCGGCTTCCATTTTGGAAGTCTGAATCTCAAGGTGTGATGCCCTACCCTCACTAACCATTCATCATTTATCCATACCCTCATACACACTGCAACCAAAATTCTATATAGAAAATATGTATACGTGAAGCAAATGAAACACATTTTTCGGATCTGACCTGGCCAGTAATCAAACCCGGACCACCTTGGTGAGATATGAGTGCACTAGTCACTGAGCTAACCGCGATTACAATCGAACATACACAAATATATATCCTTATATGCTATCGTTGATATTAAACATTAACACTCCAATGTTTTCGCTGTTAGCTGTAATACATATGTTACACATACATGACTATTGTTTAAGGAGAAGGCGGGACTTAACAGCAGTCTCATATATTTTATTTGTGATTGCTAAAAGTTCACGTGCGCATAAAGTAATAATTTAATTTTAATATAATTCTCAAGAGCACGCTGCTATGCTCTCGCCATATTACTCTCAATCCTAATTACCCATTCCTAATTGAAATAAAACAACGTGTACTAAAACTAAGTAGATATTGTGTTTCCGAACTGCGATACTATGAGCAAGAATGTTTGGTTCGATTTATCAACATACATAAAATTAAGCCGAAGTATTACTATGTGGCTCAAATGTTTCTTTTTAATATTTATATTTCAATACTTTAATTGCTTTTGCATACAAAAATTGCTGATATTACTTGCGTTCAGTTGAATTCGTTTGAAAATCTGTTTTAGGATATATTTTTGTCAAATTTTCTCTCATACATGCGAAATCGAAGCATTATTCAAGAACATAAATAAGTAATTTTTATGTTTGTCTATAGTATAAAATAATAAAGTAATACAATTGACAATGTCTTCCATAAACAAAAATGTAAACAATGCAATTGTAGTACGGCAAGTATTGAAACTTTCATTGTTTCATTGATAACTTGACTAAAATTTTGCATTTAATGTTCAGTAAGGTCGGCAAAATTTTAGTATACATTAAAAAATTCTCATATGTTGTACTATTGACGAAATTATTGTACACAGAATTTAAGGAGCTGTAACATTAATGACTGTTTCTGTTCCGTCGTGACAAATGGAGCGACAAAATATGGAGTGAGCGTAATTTGGAAAGTGGGATGCAAATGGGTAGTTGTAATAACAAAATATTAGTTCAAAACATTCATAACATGGTTTGATAAGAATTTAAAGAGTGAAAACAGTTGTCAAAAATATGTATGTTTCACAACTACAATATTTGTATTATGCTGTTTAATTCACTGCACAAATAGGTTCATTAGATTTTATAAAAGCAGAAAAAGATAAAATATATATGCTGCTTTACGGAGACGGGAGAAGGTGTAATACGATGCCCTTAACATCGAAATTTCTACGACAATACAACTAATGTATGATACGTGTAAACATATCACTTTTATGCTAAGGCTATCACGTAGCACCTTGTCCCTATGAAATGGCAAGATAATATTCTATGTGGGTGAAACCTACACTTTCGAAATAAAGATTTATGGAACTGAATATATGGTTTTGAAATTACGTAATTCAAGTACAGGCATTGAGTATTAAAGAATTGTAGCCTAAATAAAATAACTCGCCCATTGAAAGTTAACTCATTGCGTTAAAGCGTGTAACCTGATAATTATCTACCTCGAAAGGATGAGAACGAAATTGTTTATTAACCAACGGTTTTGTAATTCACTAATGAAAGTATACGAGAATACAATTAAAAATACCATTATATATGTCTGAGTTTATTTGTAATTAAAAATACATTAAGTTGATTATTTGTTTAATTAAGATACAATTAAATTGAATGCTAAGTAAGAAATATACGAACCCAAAATCATTTTGGCTGTAAGGTTTTGTATTACGTATCGAAATAAATTATGAGCGATCAGACAGTATATAGAAAATTTTGTTTATGTCGAAAGGCATACGTAAATAACAACCTGATATTCAATACGCTGAAAATACATAACTTCGTCTCGTTGCAAAGTAGAAGAATAAATCTCAAGGTTTATATTTTAGAAAATGTTTCCTCTAAACTGGCGTAGTAAATGTTTACATGCTAACATATACGATGGTAATAAATATACGCGTTTCTGGCCATTTGTCATTCAGTTCGTCACCTACTAAATATACTTTTTCACCTATGCATTCCCATAAAAAACAAACACTTATTTTTCTTACACAGTTTTTATAATTTTCCGTGTGTGTGTGTTTTTTTTCCACAGTGCTTTGTGAAGTATTTCTGAAGAGAGCGGAAAGACTTCTTCGGATGGTTTCCTACCCCACGAAGGAATAAAATCGCATGTGAACATGTGTATGTAGATGCCTGCGCGAGCGAATAGAAAGACGAGGGATGTTTCTCGGTCACAGAGACGGAAAAGAACCCGAAAACTTGCCTTATGATTGGCCAGACTTTAAAAGACAGTTTCTTTCCCTTCAGAGGGAAAGAAAAGGCCATTGAAACACGTGCTACGAATGGCTTCCCCATTTTTGTTTTGTAGCAGTCCTTGTAAGTTTCCTGTTCCCTCTCCCGACCCGGCAAACCCATTTTCCATAACTTTGAGCACATTTCTTGGCCAAATGGAACAGTTCTCGACACACTTCCACGGCATATTTTTCTCTTATGAACAGAAACCGACTTTCATACTGCATGTGCGTTATGCGTACTTAAGTTTCCAAACCCATCTTCCTTCAACATAAAATTTTTAATTTAATTTATTTTAAATGTGCGACGAAATGTTTTTAGACACACGTTTACACTATTTTGTTAAGTTTTAAATATTTTTTCATTGTAGTTTTCATGTTATGACTTTGTTGGCAGTTGATTTATCAGTAATCAAATCTATAAATTACATAGTTTTGTGATACTGTTGAAAGGACATTTTTATAAATTCTCTTAACAAAAATCACTTAAGCAAATATATATAGAGGCTTTTTATTAATATTGTATATTAAATTTCAACCAATAATAAGGCCGCAATAGACCTCATTAAAATAGTAATATTAGCAATATAATTTTTAATAGTTTTATGTGACTAAAACATGCCAAATCAACACTCCTGGCACACATTTCAGAGCGTGGAGTAGGTATATAATGCTCAGTGCTGGGATATTTTCAACCAGTCGCCTAAGGGCCGTGACAGAAGCGGTGTCATGCTTTTGTCATCTTAAATCGCGCAACTCGACACATATTGTATTGCTCCAAAATGGCGACTCGGATTACACACTATAAGAGGAGTCCTTCGCGGTGTCAAATTGCCACCTTTGACGCGTGGTAACAGCGTAGCGATAAGAGCCAGTGTCCCACGCTTGACGAGAAGCAAATCGCCTCTATTCACAGAGCGCCAAACTGGCGTGCAAGGTTTCCGTTTTAGTCTTTTTACTATGGGACTTTAAGCTGTGGGCCCAATATTTTATTTTTGAATAGTTTGAAGTAAAGACAAACGCATGCCTCTCGTTTTGCACTTTACGAATTGAGGTAATATTTTCGGAGTTACAACAGTCTAAAAAAAAAAAAAAAAAAAAAAAAACGTTTTTAGCCATTTTGAGAGGCCCGAATATCATGTTTCTAACAAGCGTGCTGCATTTTTGAAAAAATAGCATGGTTTCAAGTGTGTGTTCATTTCGTAGGTAAACATAATATGAATAACTTAAGTGGTTTCACGTAAAAATGTATGCGCGTGACACACTGCGACGCCGTCCATGCGCCAGTCGAGGACTCCTCTTAAGTTATGACTATAGTTATGTTGACGAGCTCTAAGACGATGTATCTCATGACACGTAACGCAATGGTACAATACATGTCATATAACTTAAGGGCGCCGCCTACCTGTGCGATAGAGGCTCAGAAACGACGGAGCTATAAGGGCGACCTTGAAACGCGCATTAAATTCCGCATGGCAACAACGAGTTGAACGCTGAACTAGCGTGCAAGATTCCCGCCGAACGATTTTACTATATGACTTTAAAGTTCTAATCTAGGTAGGCTGTGTTGGTGTATGTGAGGCACAAAACCGATGGGGCGTTAAGAGTGCCGCCTAGTGAAGGGTATGTTTTGTGTGTGAGGTGAAAATCGACGAGACGTTGGACTTCAAGCGGTGACCCTATCATTTTATTACATTCGTAACTGTAGAAAATTCCAATGTACTTGTAGACTTAAATTTCGAACAAATCCGTGCAGTATATCTTGAGAAACAACCGCGTGAAAAAGACGATTTCAACCATGTTTGAGGGATATAGAATAATGCTTCCAATGTGCGTGGTGTCTTGACAGTCACATTCACAAGTAGTCTGAAGTGTGTTTTGTTTTCGTAGATAAGCATTGTGGACGCATGTTTACTGGTGTCTGAGAAAATACATAACTCGGAACACTCTGCACTCTGTTCGAGTGCCAATCAGGCGGTCGCCTTAAAGATTGACGTTGGCCGGCGTATATAATAAATACGTTATCGTCTGTACACGCAAACCAAGCAACTGGCGCACAGAACTTTACTATTATTCATTTTCCAATGGGACTTTAAGAGGTGGCCATATTATTTTATGTGCGTAATTTATGGTTAAAGTTTCAGCGCTTATTTCTATTACTGTGCTTTTCGAATTCGGTTAGAATTTTCCTAGATACGGCCGTTTAAAACAGGTGTTTTTTTAAAAGCCATTTTGAGAGTCTTGAAAATAGTGTTTCCAATAAGCGATCCTAGTTTTTAAACTGATAGAAACGTTGTTTGAAATATGTTTTCTTTTCATAGATGTACAAACGTAATGGACGTTGAGATGTTTCTTCCAAAATGCTTACTAGTAACTCGCTGCAATGCGTTTCAAGCGTAGGTAGATAGGAACCTTAAGAGGTGACCATAAAATAATAATTGATGGAACGTCTGTATAGTAAAGTTTAGTGCATGGTTTTATCTCAGTTTCTCACACGTGCGTTTGTATACTTTGAGGTACGGTAGCCTGCAAAGACCGTTTTTATCTATGTTGGAGGGCTTAGAAACAATATTTTTAATGAATATGTTTGTCTTCAACAATGACGTTCCATTATTTTACAAAGTGCATTTTCTTTTCGAACATTGGCCCAATGAGCCAATGTTGAACAGCTTTGTTAAAAACACCACATTTTCCCGCACATTACAACGCATTTGAGTTGTTTTGCAGACTGTACCCTTTAGAATAATTTTACATTTCTGAGGGCATTAACTATTTGTGTGTTGCACATTCATGACGCAGTGTCAGTCCACTTTTCTGATCCTGAGATGAACGTGAGATGTCGATGGAGCACAGTAAACTTGGTCCCGCACAGGACAAATGTGTGGGTTCTCTGACCTCTCAGGCTAACCTCCAAGAATATATGTGTATACAAGCAGACCACATGTGTTCAATAGCTGCTCATTCATACATGTGGTGAAGGGCACGTTAAGAGAGCGTGGTAGATAAATAAACGCTGAAAACATCATGACTCCTACGGTTTTTCAAAGCCAATATGGATAAAATACTCAATGACAATACTAGAAAATGGCATTTGCTAACTTTATGAGCAAATATTTATCCAAAACTACTAATTCTTTACGCGTGATCTCTTGCGCCGCAGTTAAGGGGTATGGAAAGGTAGGATGTCGAGCGGGTGACTGGAACACTCGATCGTCAATAAAATCTGAACTACTCATCAAATTTCGATGAGATTTTTTGCCGAGTAGATATTTTATCAGCTGACGTTTATATATATATAACATTATGAGGTAGTATGCTTTACTGTCGAGTAAAAAATTAAAAACGGTTTTTAGAAAAATAAGGGCTTGGAACCACAAAATCTACAAAAATGGGAAACTGTAATTTTTATAATTTTTAATACGATAATGTCTGGACCTCTATAGTAACAGAATTTCAAAAATATTCGCGTTTTCTTATGAAAATAATTTTAACATCCGTAAACCTATCGCGCAGAGACTTTCGGATAGTAAAATTATTTTCAAATTAAAACGCGAGTATATTTGAAATTCTGTTACTATAGAGGTCCAGACATTATCGTATTAAAAATTATAAAAATTACAGTTTCCCATTTTTTGTAGATTTTGTGGTTTCAAGCCCTTATTTTTCTAAAAACCGTTTTTAATTTTTTACTCGAAAGTAAAGCATACTACCTCATAACGTTATATATATATATATATATATATATATATATATATATATATATATATATATAAACGTCAGCTGATAAAATATCTACTCGGCAAAAAATCTCATCGAAATTTGATGAGTAGTTCAGATTTTATTGACGATCGAGTGTTCCAGTCACCCGCTCGACATCGTACCTTTCCGTACCCCTTAAACGCACGAGGTTTCGGCGTCAGAGATTGTGCCTCAGAAGTTCGTAACAATGGAAACAATTTCGTTTAAAACGTTGGCTAAAACTATTCTCTAGAATTACTATTGTTTAGTTTTAGATGAATGCTTTTAGCGTTGAATTATGTACCACGCCCTCTTAATGTATATTGTTCTTATTGGCTTAGAGACTTCCAGGGATGTCAAACAAGTCAAGGGCCAGTTACGAAAGTGACGCAGAACTTATAGTTACTGGAATTCTAGCGTGTGCGTAAAAGAAAACACGAATTTGTCAGGTCCCTACAGATATTACATCATGTAAACAAGTGAGTTCTTTCGGAACTGTCAACATAAACTGAAGTTTTGTGGAAGAGAGTGTACCACGGAGATGACTGAGCCAGCGACAGACCAGGAGAAACTGTGTTCCTGTCAGAGGTGAGTTCCCCTCAAAGCCGGATCTCGAGCCTAGAGAGAGGGGTAGGAGAGAGAGACTCCGATGAAGGAGGAGGAGTAGAGAAAAGATTACCCCTTTCCCTTCTCTTCTTTCTTCTGCAAACCCTACAGCACGTTTGGAGGACGGCGCATAAATAACACCCTTCCCTCCCTGCACCGCGCGCAGCACCCAGGATCCGATTATCTCCCCTTTCCCTTAGCCGCTTCTTTGCCCTTCCCGGCCCACAGCTTACGAAATTCCGGATTTTCGTTACTTCAACAAACGCGAAACGGAATGCGCTTCCAAATGAATTTTTACTTTCCGGATGAAACGTGTCCTCCCGTGCTTCCGCGGACCGGAGAAACTTTGCACCGCCGGCGTTAAAACTTCTCATGCAGAAGTTTGAAGCTCTGAACAGATGGCTTTCATCCGACATTAAAGTATCTTGATCCAAGATTTGCTGTGCTGCTGTTGTGAATCTCTTGTAGGCAGTTCACGATGAAGTGGGCACTTCTGAAGTGCTGATGACATTTTCCCTCCAATTGATAATACTTTTAAGAGTTAGTGGAGGCTAGCATTTTTTTTACACGTTCGAGGCACGGAAACGGGGATGTCTATAAGTCGAATATAGCACGTCTGTCAAACACCTCATAGCCTCTTGGTGCGGAGTACTAAGCTAGCACGCAGTGTTTTCGTATAAACCGTTTCTTAATAGGACTTCAAGTGATGACCGTAGTATTGTATTTGTGGAAAGTATGAGGTAGAGTCCAATGCAGGATTTTATGATTTAGTTTTCCGATTACGGTTCATATTTCCTCAACTACAGCAACGTGAAAAAGTCATATTTAGCACTTTTGAGGAGCTTGGAAATCATGATTTCAACTAGTGGACAAACGTTTTTACTTTCTGCGCATAAGAAATTTTTTGGATTATTACGACATCCTTTAAAAAAAAAAACAACACACAATGCTCGAGTCAAGGTTATGGCAAAAAATTGTATGCAACAAGAGAGTGGCCTCCCCTTTCATTTCCACGAAAATTATACTTTTCGGAATATTTTTTTCATGGTTAAGATACAGTCAGCGTAAAATAGGCTGCAAAACAACGTTGTATATGTTTTATTGGTTTCCGATATTTTACGAAAATAAAACATAATTATATTCATTTTTAAGTGAGACTATCGCTCTCTCTCTCTCTCTCTCTCAATATTTTTGTGAGGCTATTAGTAGACACTTGAAAAATTCGCGTTTGTTTCTAGCTGAAGCTGGGATTCAAACAACTATGACTTCCTGTGACTTTCGCAGTTGTCCCTAGACTCATTTTACATCTATTAAATGGCACATAGATATTACTACCGAAGTAAGTAATTGCAAGCGTATCAATATTTTATCACCATATCAGGGAGCAGCCAATGAACAGCTTTTGTCTTCTTTAGTGAACAGATACATACACTTGTAGGCTATCCTACATGTCAGAGAACTCCTGAATTTTTCCTATCTTTAACTATGTCACATTAAAAAATATTTTTTATTTTACATAAAAGATTGCCCAAAGATGTATGTCCGCGTGTGTTGCAAACATCCTGTATATGGCAAAGCATTTTTCACGCTCGCACATGTACAAATACAAGCAGCCGTGAATGCGTACGGCGGCTCGGATAGTTAACTTTCTCTCTTGCTGGGTGGTTCGTAGGTTGCTACAGCTGAAGTTGGTAAGTTGTAATGCGGCGCGACTCTAAGCACTACATGGCGTGTGTAAGACCTAGGCACGCAGGGGCGCTAAGGGCAACCCGCAAACCACGATCACGCATCAGGTGTGTGGCCGCATTGCAAGCACGGAACACAACTAGTGCGGAATTACAGCACCGGAAAGAAAAGCCTCTTCGCAATATTTCATTTGCTAGTTATCAGCTAAGTGGTTAAGCAATTAAGAGTGAGTGATAGTCACCATCTTGAATTTTTGAATTTTGTGTCGTAACTTTTTTTTCTGGCTAAATTCATGGAACTTTAATGTAACTGCAGAATAGAATATATATGTCGATAGAAATTTAGACACGACAAATTTTTATTTTCCGTAAGTTGTTACATATCGAATTGCAATTAGAACATTTATATTACGTACTTAACTGCAGTTCGATATGTAACAACAGTAACGGAAAATTAAGATTTATGATGTCTAAAAGTATATCAATATATATTCTATTCTGCAGTTAAGTAAAAGTTCTATGAATGTAGCCAGAAGAAAAGTTATGACACAAAATACAAAAATTCAAGATGGTGACTATCACTCTCTCTCTCCATCTCTCTCTCTCTCTCTCTCTCTCTCTCTTAAGGGCTTGTTCGTGAGTTTTTTTTTCAGACTTGTGACAATATCTCAAATATTTTTTAAACCAAAAGCTTTGAAAAAATTTGAGTCAATGTGCAGTCACACGATGCACAATACTGTGGATGCGTTTTTAAAAATAATGTACCATTCGTCAAAAAAAAAAAAAAAAACATTTGCTTTATTTTTGCTTCTTTTCACGACAGAAAAACATGGTACTTTTAGTGATGAAATCTAAAATACATTTCAGTAGATTTCTACAAAAAAATTCAGCTACAAATTACAACATATAAGTAGGGCCCGGAAAATTTCGCGAATTCAATGACCTACATGCCAGAATCCATTGTCTTATGCACATTCAACTCCCGTCTATTTGTTCATTCTACGTTGTTCCACTGAGTAGCAGCTATTGGACTAATGGTCGGGACGTGAGTATGCGAATAACAGTGCATTATGACATGTAGGTCACTGAATCCGAGAATTTTTCCGGGCTCTTCATATAAGTGTCAAAGCTGTGGAACAAAATTTTGATATGAGTATTAGGTAGCAATACAAAGTATATTTTCAAAATCACTGCAAAACTCGGTAACAAGGTCTTAAAGTTGCTGTCTGGGCGAACGTCTTTTGCGCTTTCGCGGCCGAGAAGTGCGAAAGCTGTAAGGACGAGACAGCGCGCTTTTGTAAAACTGTTACTCTACTGTTGTACACGAGTCAAGTGGTTGGGTGGCTGTAGTCAGCGGTAGGCACTTTATACTGAAACTAGTTAAGTGGTTCAGTTAACGGTGAGGGTTATGGTTAAGGCCATTATCTTTCATTTACTTCAAACAATTGCAAATAACTCAAATATTATCTAACCGAATGCTTTGAAAAAAATTACGATACTCAATTTTGGCAGAGCGTTTTTTAAAATGATTTACGGTTTCCTAACAAAAAAATAATTTTGCTTCATTTTGGTTTATTTTACAAAAGAAGACAATTCTGTTACAAATATAAAAATAAAAATATGACGATGAAAATTGTCGTGCTCTAAAGGCATTGGTGTGTGAACAAGTAATTGTTAAACTGTAAATGGAACCTGATAGAGTAGTCACTGTTTTTCCTTGCTTGAAGTTATGTGTCCTGACAATAATACTGGGAACTACAACTACATTCATGACTAGAGCCCATGATTTTTCGCGAAAATAATTCTGCAACAATTTGTTTCAATACCTTATGTGCACACCTGCAGCTCTGCATGATGGTCAGTGATTGGCTATTTTTAACTCTCAGCGTCTAAGGTTCTACCCGCAAAACACAGACGTGTGGTGTCCCAGTAACCTTGTTCCTGTTGGCACAGTCAAATGAGCCACGTCTGTGCAATTTTAGAGCCGCGATTTTATGGCGAAAAGATTTTTGCAACATTTGGTTTCGATGCGTCATGTGCACACCTGCAGCTCTGCTACAACGTCTGTGGTTGGATGATTTTACTCTCACTTGCCTTGGCAAATTATAGACGTACAGACTCACAATAATCTTATTGTGATTGGTGCAGTCAAATGAGAAACGTGTCTCAACAAAGACACGCTGCCAATAACCTTTAAACAGAACTGCCGATGTGCACGTGAGTCACTGAAACAAAGTGGGGCAAAAATCTTTTCGCGACAAAATCTTGGCTCTAGCAATTATACATTCTGCTAATACCCGTGAAGCATAGCTTCATATGTGCACACAAAGCATTGAAAGAAATTGTAGAAGAATTATTTTCGCAAAAAAAAAAATCGTCAGCTCTACTCATGGTCATGAGGCATTTGTGAGGATTTTACAAGTTCATGTACACTTTCAAAACGTGTTACAGTACATGTGTTTTACCTCGTACTCATATTCATAATCAGTTAGTGGAATAATGAAAACAAAAGCGTTACATTAATACTGGAGGTACTTACATGACTTATTTGACGTATCAGTAGGGACCCCTGTTTTTCGCGAAAAGAATTTTGCCTCACTTTGTTTCAGTGCCTTACATGCATATCTGCAGTTCTACTTCGTGGTCAGTGATAGGATATTTTAAGTCTCACGAGCCTTGAGAGTCTACCGGCAAATCACAGACGTGCGTTGTTGTAGGAATATTATTTAAATTGGCTCAGTCAAATGATATACGTCACTTTATAAAGACATGCTGCCAATAACCACGAAGCAGAATTGCAGATGTGTACGTAAGTCACTGAAAC
>PNEQ01092173.1:0-41203 GCA_003012365.1 Medauroidea extradentata
GGAAACACATTTAAGGTCTTTTCACCCCCTTAAATGTTGAACTTCGAAAAATCCTTAAAATGGCTAATATGCATTTTTACGAGTGTCCTATTAAAGTAAAAATCACGACGATTGGCCGTCGGGTTCGAGCTCTATCGACGTTTCTTCGGAAACACATTTCACCCCTTTTCACCCACTTAGAGGTCGAATTTCGAAAAATGCCGTCTTAGTGCTCGCCTACGACCTGAGGGGAACCCCTACAAAAAATTTCACGATTCTAGGTCCAGTGGTTTGGGCTGCAGTTTGATATGTCAGTCAGTCAGTCAGTCAGCTTTCATTTATATATATATATATATAGAGATTGTTTCGGTCTAACCCTCTGTGAGCGTGCACTATTAACTGGATTATAGCTATAAATATATAATTTTATTGTTTTACATTTACGTAACATTAAAAAATTTAAACAGTTATTTAATTCACGCATTTTGCATGACACGAAATAGGTTGAACCGTGTGCATTATTTTTTAATAATTTTGCATAGCTTAATGGGAATGAATTACAACTTAATGCAGTTTCGTTTCCGAACAATGCTGAAACTTTAAAGCACGTTAAAATTATTAATTTTAAAGTTGGGAAAGTAGTCAATTTTGTTTTGAATGTTTATATCTGGTACATTTTGAGTACGCTTATAGTGTCTTAGTTTGAATGCTTGGCTCAATGGTTGAAGCTCCTGGGACAAGGGTCAGGGGTTCAATTCCCAGTCGGGGAGGTTATTATTTACTGTTGCATCTCTGGGTTCAGTTCTGGGTGTTGTGTTGTTCCGTTATCCACATACAGTGCAAGGCAGTGTCGTACCACCGCATAATAACCTCGCTTAGTCGTGGTTTACGTCACCCGGCGCCCTCCATGCTTCTAAACCTGCCTTAGAGCGGAACACCAATCACCATCAATATTTTTTTATATACTTTGATCTTATCACTGAAAATATCCAATATTTAAGCAAGCGAATATGACGAAATACTAAATCAAACCACCATGCTACATAAAATGGCGATGTTAGCGCACTTTACATCTTAAAATTAGTTCTGGAATATGGAAACTTTCTGATTATCTTCATCAAGCCTGCACCAAGGTAGCTAAACTATGGTGTTAAAACTTCTATATAAGGTATATTGCATTGATAACACAGCAGCGCTTTAAAAAACATTCTGATTTATTCCATACCCCTTGAGCAGCAGGCAGGCTAGTTGCACAATAGATCATTCTGCGAGCTAAATAATGCATTAAGAGTATAGTATATTTTAAACATTGAAAATAATGTTAGGATGAGCCATTACATTCAAACTTTAAAAACTCAATGGAGAACATTCTCACATCACGATAAACAGGTGGATCGGATATATAAACTTACAGTAAAATTTGTTAAATTAATTTTCTTATAAAAAAGACAATAAATTACTTTCAATAAAAAGAAAACTCAATTGCATGTTATCTCTCGTTGAAAAAAGTTGTAAAGTTTAATGGCCGACGAGATTTGTAGTTATTACGTTACAAATAAATAAAATAAATAAGTCAAGAACGTTAAAATATTGCCTCCAAATTTAGATATTTATATATTTTTGTATTTCTGTATAATGGTAGCCTATATAGGCAATGTTTTGTTCAGATGCTCTTGCGAACACGGTTAATCAGATTAATATGAATCGCTAAAACAATTGATATAACAAATTTATTTTATACGGATTATATTACCAATTGTTTGTCACTACATTGCAGTAAGGTAAAATTTAATTGAAACCTTTTTATTTTTCCTTATACATCGTGTGTTTTCAGACCAGCTAGTACAAGAAAGAAGCCGAATGAAAGAAGAAGAGTCTAGGAGACGAGCAGACTTGGAGAAGAGACTGGTGAGTTCAAAAGACGGTTTCCTTAACTTAATTAATCAGTTTTGTAGTATGCGATAAATTATTATATTAGCAATAAAAATCTCTTGAAACTGGCCAAGTCTAATAATTGTCTCACACGTACAATGGGGAGAAATTAGAACAACAAACCACGGGAAGCTGAAGAGAACATGACAACAACAACATTTTTTTAAGTTTCACAGTGTTCGTTGGAGCGTTGGTTAGCAAGGACTATATTAATACAGTCATTGCTCCGCCGATGTAACTTTTAGTACAGATAAATTGAAGAATTTCTGAACGGTTTTAAACTGAGTGATTTCAAAAAGTCTTTGTTAGATTCTTAATGCTATGAAGCAAGATGATAATGTTATGAGTAAACTGTAATAATACCTGGTGTCTGGCAAAACAGGTACCACAAGTAAACATGAAATTAATTTTTTTTATTTTGGTTTTTGTGAATCGTGAAACCTCCCAGTGTTTGTCGGTTTGATTTTCTTCCCTTCTGTATTTGACTAATACATGTTTATTTCGAGACAGTTATCGTACAAATATAATCCATTTTAAATAATTTCCCTGGCATGGAATAAGAAGAGAATTTATTTAGTGTTGTGCTATGTACTCATATTTTAATCAAATTTTAATTGGTTATGGCATTTTATGGTTTGGGTGTAAGAGTCTGCAAAAAATATACCCTCTCCTATTCATTTATAAGTGAAATATGCGTTGCTTTGTATCATGATAGATTTATTAACTTCACTGAAAGTTAGTTCAGTTCCATAAATTTTTTTACCGTCTTTATTGTTACCTGTGCTATAAGTAGAAAAAAATATTTTGGTATGTTTTTATGAGGATTCTGTTGAATTTTCTAATTCCTCTATTGCCCTTCTTTATTGCCTATCACCGAGCAAGGTGACGCAACCATAACACTTTCGGGTAGCATTTGAAAGATCTCGGGTTCGATTCACTTCTGATTTGTCATTCAACCAATACATCTCCCAAAATGAGTTTGCAAGTGCTGACCTTACCATCTTCCAGGAAATTATTTTATTTGCACGTTTGTGAGTTTAATAATTCCATATTTTCAATATTTTTAAGTATTTCAAACACTGAAAAATTATTACAAACAATAATGTACCTACAATATTTATTGGAAACATATTTAACAGACTGCAAACACAAAACATTTAGGGTGAGATAAGAAAGAAAATCATAGTCATCATCAAGCTTAGCAGTCAGTATTTTTTACTACAGGTGACATAGTCTGAATATTTATTTCACAAATACTCCTACCGTAGTCATTTTTCTCTACGCAGAATGGAGGTGAGGTGAGACGGTTTTACGGCCCTTTAACAACTGGGTTTTAAGAGTCGATGAGGGTGAAGTAAGTTGAAGGGACGACACAACATCCACGCCCGGGCTGGGTCTGTACTGTAGCGAAATGTAAATATAATTTGAGGTATAATCACATATTTAACAATTTTCTTCTCAGAATTCCAAAAAAAAAAAAAAAAAAGTGAAAAATAATAAAATTCAACATGACGACTGAAACCGAGCCTTAACCGACTACGCTACAGAGGCCGGCTATGCAGAATAAAACCCCCACTACTTAAAGGGTCTGCTGTGTTGTTATCATTCTATTACAATTGGCTTCCTACCTACTAGATCCTTCTTTCCTGGCTGTTGAATTATAGGCAGTCTCTGCAGAGAAAACTTTGTCTCAGTTTGATTAACATTCAGCGTCACTTTTTACACCAAGAAAGGCAAAAGTTATATCCATCGTTTTTACACGTTGGAAATTTAATTTCTAATGAATCAGGATGCATATTTTATCACTTGTTATTTGATACTTCCTATTTCGATATCGCCTAGCTTGACTTCACGAATTTTCATACATAAATAAGTATTTAAGTGTCAAAGTTACGTGACTTTCAAAATTGTAGATAACATTTCTGAAGCTGATTTAAGGTGAGTTGATTCTTTTCTGCTTTAGTTACATGAATTTTAATATGATTTCATTAAATATGTGTATTTTGTACGAATTAAAGAATTATTTTTGTTTATTAGTCGGTTATACTATTTATAAGTTTTTATCACATTTTTAGCAATCTTGTGATAACTACTTTTTGCAGTTTTAAATACATTTCATACCTATGTAATCGAATAACACATGTAAATAAAACAAGCTGTGTTAAACTAGATACACTTACAAAGAAAGTAAATTAGAGTAACTCTTTTAGTACACCTATGTGTATTTATAGTAATATTTCAGAATTAACACTATGTCTCTTAAACGATTGTGAAAAACAGTTGCCAAAATGGGCTTATAATACTCACCTACAAAACACATGTTGGTACAAACTGAAAGATACCGATTGGTGTGGGTTAGGAAATATTGACTTGTAAAATACGGATATTTTGATATATAATTGGACCACAATATCTTGGCAATAGTGAATGTAAACGTAGTGTTGATGATCAGAGTCTTGCATGAGACAGTAATGTGCTCTAGCTGTAGCAAGTAGTGGTAGCCATGAAGGGAAGGATTGTTTGGCGCGAAGTAAGCAGTGTATGTGATTGTAGTTGTACGTGACCTCTCCCTGGGGTCGACCAGGGCCCGGCGGAGTACTCTGGAGGAATCCTGGACACATCGGACTCAATTTCCTCTATTCATTGGTAACATACATTTCCCTGCCCTAGCTGCACTCCAGAACACGAGTCCTCCAATGGCTACATTTTACTAAGTTCTTCACAACATAATCGAATGCAGTCAATGTTGGAAAGTAGTTAGGTGAAATGGTGGGAAGGGGTCCATACTAGCTATACTGAAGACTGGGACAGCAGTCGTGAGAAGCAATAGTACGATTTTTTTTCAAAAGAGACTATCGTGCATACAGAAAAATATACAACACAAAATTAATTATGTTGTTAGTGCAAATAGAACTGTTTTATAAATGCAGACTGCACACAGTTCAAATAAACTTTTTCTGATATCCCTGTCGAGTGAAGAGGCCATGCAGCATTTTGGTATTTGTGGGTCGACCTAGGATATAAAGAAAATTTTCGTTACGATAAAGTCAAGCGTTGAGGGATGGTGCAGAAGAGCGAAATAATCAAAATGAGACAGTGGATGGTGGGCATGAAATTTCCAAGTTAAAAGTTATTAGTGAAGAACATGCCAAAGCACATTCGTAACTTTCTGTACTTATCACGGTTACCTACTCTAACAACGTGTAGTGAGTTATGTTAAATCTCTTATCTAAAGAACATCGGTACATAATGACGAAGACCTGCTGGCAAGACTTCTTGCTGTCTGTAACGCCGCCAGAACCTCGCCAGAGATGTCACAGTGAATACGACAAATTATCTTGCCATGCTCTCATGTCTGCATCGAAGTTGGATACCAATACATGCAACGTCTCATGTAAGTAAAACATATTCAACTCGTAGTATGAAATAATGATGTCAATAAAAACAGTGAAGTAAGTTTGTTCCAAAATAAGCTCTTCAGCGCTTTCCGCTATAATTTTTAACTTCGACATTTCCGGCCCACCATCACCCGTCTCATTTTGCTTGTTGTGTTATTCTTAATCATTTCCCAAAGATTGACATATATTCACAAAAACACCCTGCAAATAGAGATGTGCTGACCTGCATGTTTGTTTTCAACATCATGTTGTACGAATACAGTCATAAAAATAACTTTCGGTCAAAACAATGCCTCATGAAAGATGTAAGGGGAATAGAAAAATATCAACTCATCTGTGTCAGTAAATTGGGCTAATAGGAAATCAAATAATGTGATCGAGCAACAGGTTCATGTACCATTACAAAAAAAATGTGGGTTATTTACTTGTTCATGCATGATTGTAACCAGATGACACATTATGCATAATATGTTTCTTGTAAATATTATGTAAAGCAACACTAATTAAAACCCCGTAGAAATTTGTTGAGTGGAGTCAGCTGATGTCCCTCATTATATACATAGTTATTAAAGATACGCAGAATATTTAGTCAGCTCGTATGTTAGAGGTAGTAGTAAATCCAGCATCCTGCAAGCAGCACTGAACAAGAATGATCGGGACATAAATACCTGCACTTCAACGGAGAGCACAGCAAATCTTAGTTGTTAGGAAGACAGGGCAAGCATATTTTGTTCATGCGTATGCGATAGTGCGAATAAACAACCAAATTTACAGCTGTAAATGAAAATTAAAAAAAAAAAAGTCTTAAATGACAGCATGGGGCAATACGCTTCTAGCAGCAGTACAAAGAAATCCGTGCCCTAAAAGAAATTTTCCTCAAAAACTGATAGAACAAAATCCCAGGGAAGTGTAGAAGCCGTTAGCGTGTTTCACGACATGTGAATAAAAAACCTCTTCACCATTTATTTAGAATAGACAATACGAATGAATTTTGCAGGTTGATATTTTTAAATGTTTATTGCAGTGGGCGTTTACAATAAGAATATATTGGTTTGTGGACATACGCCATTGCTCATGTTTTGTTGACCAAACTTGTGATGAATGACAAAGTAAGAAAACAGGAAAAGCAATCCGAGGGCAATCAGGTCAGTATTTTTATATTTAACAGCAAGAATTCTAAAGATAAAATTCAGTCAGAAATCGACAACACCTAGACACAAAAGGCGGACATAAATAAAAATCAAATTCCCAATATGAAAAAAATATGGATTTAGACAAAAAAAACAGTGGACAACAAACAAATGACAGAATACAACATTACACAAGTTCCATACAAAGAAAAAATGCAACTTTCAGGAATTGCAATTTATTCCCGTCTTCAAGCGTGAGACAGAGCTGGCCAGAACACCAGGATAGGGATGATGTTCACCAGAAAATTGGGGCTTATATAGCCTGGATCTTATTTATATTCAGAATCAGTTTAATTCTTTGTGTCCGTCTTTTGTATCTAGGTGTTTTTGATATCTGACTGAATTCTATCTTTATAATTCTTGCTGATAAAGATAAAAAATACTGACCTAATTCCTCTGGAATTGTTTTTTTGTGTTTTTGCACTTTGTCATTCCACACAAGTTTGGTCAACAAAACATGAGCAATGGCGTATTTCCACAAACCAATATATTCTTATTAATTGCCGGCCTCTGTAGTGTAGTGGGTTTGGCGCCGGTCTACGGTGCGAGAAGTCCTGGGTTCAAATCCTGTTTCGGACATGGTTGATATGTTGTTCCTTCACCTCACTTCACTCTTATCGGGTTAATACCTCGTTGTTAAATGGCTGTAAAACCACCTCATAGCTTATCTAATTTTGCTTGCTGCTGTCTGTCATTATGTTACCACTATTGCGTCTACAAAGTCTAGCGGCGGGCAAATTAGTCAGCTGAATGTCATGGCAGAAAAAGAGTATTGCAATTTAAATGCCTAGCAAAATGTACTCCCTCCACCAGATCCTGTTGTGACGTCACTACACAGGTACAAGTCAGTGCATCCTTTGTTTACATGGACCGAGTAGCATGTTTATCGCCATTATTGATGCGAATTGGCGATAAATACTGAAACTGGCAACTAAATAGGAAGCATTAAACTGCGTGTGTGGAGGTTACCTGCAGTCGATAGCAGAGTATCACTGTGAGCCCGTAGGAGTTTTGCCTCTTCCTGAAGAATGACATGAAATATAACCTCACAGTGGTGAAGCTTTGAAATGAGGAGGGAGCGGGAGATCCCTGAGAAAACACACCGACCAGTGACATCGTCCGACACGAATCCAAAAAGCGAAAAGCTGGAGATCGAACCTCGCGGAATCAAAGCCAGGTCGCCTAAGTGAGTGGAAGGTTCTCTAGCCACTGCACCAACCACAACCCCATACGGACAACAAACACTACTGATAGAAACAGAGGTGTGCTATACGACATTACACGAAGAAATCTATCAAACGCCAATAATTACCGGGAAAAGGAAATCATATATCAATATGAGGGTGCAATTTTAAACTTCGAAGTTAATTTTTGCTGAAGAATGAGTAGAAAAAATGTTTTTTTTTAATTTAATATATTTGTATTTGAGTGGTTTGGTACGATAACCATTGGTATCCAAAGTTAAAGCAACAAAACTACGTCTCTTGGCCTCCCTTGCCTTTCTCTTCAGGATACAGTTCAGGATAGTAAAACCGCTGCCACATTTGAGAAACAACACAACGATGGACATTATGCCTTTAGAGGCCTAATTCTCTTTTAATTTATTACGTTAACCTGAGTTCAATACAGGTAGCCTTCACTGCAAGTAGCAAATTGTGTTACTTTCTTAAATTTCAAACAATAATGTAAAATCACCTCAATGTGGCTATCTTTGTTATTTGCCTTAAACCACAGCCACGTAAATGCTTAAGTGTTAAAGAAATCGAACTCCAGGTCATATAAGCTTGAGTCATAAAAAGTCTTTAAATTTTTCGTATGACGCTACTAAACAGGGAGTCTCCTAGACAATGTTCGTCGCTGTTGGACAACACGGTAAACACTACGCACACCGTTTGATAAGGATACTGACTTCATTGATTTCATAGTTGTTGGAGGACCTCCAAGAACTCTGATAATCAGTACTCTGAAATGATTGTTGAATAACGGAAACAACTTGTTCTATAAATACACTAGAGTTGACACTATTAGCTTATAATGCATTTAAATATTCTTCTATATAGCTAGGAGTTACGTGCTTGAAAGGTTGGTTAAAATAATATCCTACATAACAAAACATACATTCTACTTGAAAATGACAGTTACATGTAAGAGATCGATAAATTGTGGAACATAACAAATTCAGCAACGTAATACTAGATGAATAATTTTAATTAACAACAACCTACACGACAAGATGTATAACATGACGTTAAAGTAAAACTGTTAACGTCGTTCTGGAGTGTAGCTGGGGTGTTTATTAGAGCACAATACACCTTTATGCATGCCGGCCTGTTGAACGGTAGATGGCTCTATAAAACACATCACCAAGGCAATATCCAATACACACGTGACTACGAAAGAGATGCTTTCTAAAGATGTATGTGACAGTACACTGGGTTTTCACCCCACTGCTTTGAACGGAGTTCACTGCATGCCCGAAAGAGTAAGACACTGCACGCCTTATTGAACCAGAGAAAACTAAAAGGAAACTACTCGGATGTTAAACACCTACTACATAAAACACAATAAATTAACTAAGTGTTTTTGTTCTGTCCAGTATTAAAAAATCAAAATTGTATTTTAAAAGATAATATGATTTTCAAGGTACAGAAAAATAATTTTACGTCACGTAAATTAGCACTGACTGTTTCAACATGGTTCAGGAAGATGTGAGTACATAATAAAATTTATTCCGAAAGTATAATGTCCAGAATCTACAAAAGGCGTGAGAACAGTCATTGCACCATGTACACTGCGTCCAGTACAAAATTCAAAGCGATAATTTTTGTGAATGTGATTTTACTTTCAGAAACCGACCGCCAAGTTATAGCTGTCTAAGCATGTGTAACATCACAGAAATAAAGAGGTGTCATGCAGCGTCATCGACACAACTGAAGTCACAGTCATCTGCACAGTATATTTGTAAATTTCATTAAATACAAAACTTACGTTTGTTAGTAAACAAGTTTCGAAGAAACTGTCTACTAAGCATTATATATGTTATGTTCGACCCCAGTCCTTTGTTAAGCATGTTTTGGCCACTTCAGGCTACAGGAGCGTGAAATGTCAATGTGAACAAATTCTTTGGAGAACGGTGATAGGACTGTTGAAATAAAGGGCTGTATCAGCGAGGAGTATAAGCCGCGGTTAAAAATATACTAAGTACATTTAACAATGCCACTTAAATTCAAGCAGTTTGGGTTTATCTTTACACTATGAAGCTGTTATTGTTACAAGATACGTACAAACGCACAAACGCTTGATTCTTTATCTATTGCCACATTCTTATATCGTATCGTCAATGTTGTTGTTCACATTTCATATTTCTGTAATGTTCAAATAATTCTTACAATGTGATTCAGCATGAATTATGAGACATCTCGGCAGAATAACAAGAAATACTTTTAATGACAAAGGCGATTGCAAACTCAGTTTCTCACTGGCAAAAACTTAATGCACCGACTCGTGCATTACCAAAAACAAACGAATGCAGTGTTTGTTATCTAAAGCTCAACTCAACTTGTGTGGTAACTTCCACCAAATACATTGTCCAATCATAATGGTATGTAACAAAATTTTGCACATGCGTCAGTTGTATTGATTTGCGCAAATATGTACGTATGTGAACGTTGAACATGGAGAACAAAAATAGCATGGTTCACAATTACACACTCCGAGTCCATTTATTCCTGACTTTAAGCAAGAGTAGTAAATTTACCTTCTACAGGATTTTACAATGCCAAATAACAAAAGACAATTCTTTATATTGTGTAAGGCCTAGGGCCATGCAAATATTTTTCCCGCTACAAGTAGTGAGAGGTTGCATAAACAATGCAGGACGTTTTAGAACATTCTTTAAATAAATAAATATATATATATATCTTGCTTTAGTACATTAAAGATAGTAAATGTTATCAATAATATCAGGAAACACACAGACATGTATAATTAACAAAAATATTTAAAATTTTTCAGTAACACTAAGTGAAGGAAATTCATAAAACTATTTCAGATAAACACATACATTAATAAGATATCTGTCTATGTTTACTTAAATTATGGAAGGTAAAGTAATCGTGTGTATATACGGCAAAATTGCTGTAACAGATAATTGCTCTCGAACATCTATAGCTATAGGTCATTCGCGACAGAGTGACCACTTTTGTTGACCGCCTTGTCTAGAATAATAATTAAAAATTGTTATTTATTTTGACCTTAGTCATTATCTTTTGAGTACAGTTTAATCTATAAACTTTGATTGGTACTAGATTGCTTTGTTTACATTTAAAAGTAGCAGGGAACTGTAAATTATATGGAAGGGGAAAAAGTAACAAGAGTTTCAAAAGAGCTCACTATATCTTGAACCATCTATAACTACAGATCAATGCGAGTCTACATTGTCAGTGGTACCTGCGGGCATGCCCGAGCTGGATTCCACGTCCACCAATAAACCGACAGTGAAAACACCCGGCATCGTTAACAGCTTCTGAGTCAGGCCTGCCTCCTCAATAAAACAACACTTTCAAATATTATACCTTTATCAGTGTAGTATAATGTTTATCAATGCTGAACACTAGCAGAAGGAATCTCTTGTAAGTCTAGCGGATCTAAGACTGTGTGGGGGTATTATGACAATGATGTACGCCTTAATGTTCCATGACAAACGCAGCAGCTCTTATTGCGTATATACTGTAAAGTTTCTATGACATTCCATGTAATATGTGATATTATAACAATGGCTCAGAAACATATACATATTCATGGTTTGTTTACATATTCTTAGCTTTCAAACACAGGGATTAAAATGGTTTCAGATTGACACACCTAAGACTGGTAGGTTTCTGCTCAAATTAAATACAGATCGTAAAAAGATAGGTTAAAACTGCCAAACAATGATCAAAGTTTGAAAAGATTAAACTTTTAAAACTAAAAACTCTTTCGTTGGTGATCTTCATTAACGTTATCTGGGTATTTGTACTCGGATAGAAAGATATTGAAACACGTACAGTGTCTTTTTTGCTGTTCGTTTTGAGAAACTGCACTGATTACACTACTACGCTAATTTATTATTTCGCACTTTTACTTGTATATCCGTATCGTTCTCAGTTTGCGTTAATGCGTCTTTTTACAAACATGATAATTACAACTTTCTTTTGCTCATAACTTACTTCATGTAAGAATCCGCAGTCAAAACTATTTATACTTAATACAATAGCAATAATTTTCATGGTTATATCGTGAAAGATTTGAGATACTTGCGAATCTAAATCCAGACACAAACTGGGTTCGACAAAGAATTAAATAATATTTAATTTTTATTGTTGCACTGTCGAAATACATAACCAGTGTCATGTGTTGATCAACAAAACAATAAATTTTAAAACTCTATTATTGAAAACGTATTAAGTAACAAAAACCAATAAAACGTATTGCTTCAAAGTATTAAATAAATTACATATCGTCTAAAAGTGTATATGATATTCCATCATAGTAATTTTAACGCGTCACATTCCCGACACAGAAAGCAAAATCATTCTTTGAGAGAACACTAATTAATTAGGACGTGCGAAATTCGCGTTATTTGTTGACAGCAGTAAATTGAAAAAAAAAAAAAGTAATAAATTCTTACTGGATTGTTTGTTATTTGTAACACGCTAGAGCATTACCAGTCGACAATAAGCAAACCAAACAACTGAAACATATACAACCCACTTAGTGAGTCAAGTTGTTTCTCGCTACGATAGTGAACGAACAGAGGCTAACTTGAGTATGTAAAAGTTCACGGATACAACCTAACCTGGCGCCTCAAAAATAACATGGATTTCACAGGACGATACTAATAACGCTCAACTGTTCTAGTCAAGTAAGAACTGTTTGGAAGTAGAAGTCACAGAAGCACGCACGCTGAGGACGTCCAAAAGACTGCACTTCAATAAACGTATATAAATCACTTCATTAATATTATAAACATCTTAAAGAAGCTAGTGCTTAATTAATATTACTGATTTAAATAAAGATTACTATAAAGAATACTCTCGATACGTCGTGGAAGAAAATTCAACGCACGTACTGTACAAGGCACTTTTAGCATGTAGGCGGTTCGGAATAAAGTGAGCACTCAAAAAATGCCTGCTAAAGTTCTATTTTCGGCTAATTTGTATGATTCCGCGCGTAACGACTAGTGCCCGTTCTTCAATGACACGAACAGAGCCACGTAACACGGAAGCAGACTACGTAAAACTTCGCTTTTCTCCTATTGGCTTCACGTATTTGCGGACACGGAAGAGTTGGGAGCTGACCAACTTCTTACGTTCTTCCGTGCGCTTATCCGTTTACGCATACGTTGTTTTGAAGAGTTGATTCGGAAGGTTTTACTCAGTCCGCCTCTGTTTTACGTGTTACCGGACGTGCCATTGTAGAACGGGCATAACAACGGAAAATGTCTAACCTCTCTGGACACGTCACTTGATGTTTGCGCGTGTAAGATAAATGGCGCAGTCAGTAGGAATCTGTAGAGTTTGAAAAATTACTTATTAATTATAAAAAATACAATTATGTCGATTTAGGTTGCTTTTGATTCAGTACAGTTGTATTTAAATAGGAAAACACACGGAACTATATCGCGTAATTTCGCTACCAACCACACAAGCAGTAAGGTAACTAGAGCTAATGGTGAATTACGTGCAGTAACGGCTAGTGAGGTTTTTCAAAGGTTAAATGTATAGTGCTCACTCTATCCCGAATGACCTATATAAGCCCAGTACACACTACAAACGTTTTCTGGTAATTGCATTCGTACTCACCAAATTAGCTATCACGACATTTTTACGACGAAAGTTTTATTTGAAAACTGACTATTGCGCATACGCACATTCAGTTCATTAACTAGAAATGCTTCATACGCTTGTAATGTTGCCAGCCATGTGGCAAGAAAATATCACCGCGAAAGTTCCTGAGCTTGTTAAATAATAAATAAGCATTTTTTTTCTATATGTCAACATTCCCTTCAGGCATTGTTGCAATTTTAAATACTACTATAATCATCCATGTACACTGATTGGCAAGACGTGGTGAAAAGCGATAATTTTCTTCCTTTTTGGAAGTTATTGGGCCGGATAATTGATAGTTGTGTGTATCGAGTTTTACTTAATGTTATTCATTAATGAATTCCTGTAGAAGAAACGATATATCGATATTATTTGCTAGCCATAAAATAAATAGGTGATGTAATTGCCATAAAAATAATGATAATATTAAATATTACCTATTAGCATGCATAAAGTCTGAAAAAACCAACACAAGAAAGCACGTGAATTATATTAGAATTAAGCCATTGGAATGTTCTTTGAGTTTAAATTTTTTACCCCGTGAACCTACGTAGTTAAAATTCCAAACGTTAATCCTGTGCTTAAAATTTAATATCTGTATTTCAAACTTCGGTTGTATTCTCTGAAGACTTTTGGAATATTTTTACCGGTTGTAGTTTGGTAATGCGATGAACGCAATTAAAAATTTTGGTTCAAAATTTATACGTTTATATTTTAACGAACATTCGGTATAGATTAGTTTTCTAGAATACATGATCAAATACTCTTTTACATAAATCAAAGCAATATTTCCAATTTTGTAGGAATAATGATATGCAGTGCGTCATCGCAAACGAATATGTTACGTAAAAGTATACGTGATGTATCAGTACAGCGGTTACAAACTTTCAGGATAAATGCATTGCTACGTGATTTCCCAACGACTGGGTGTAGGAGTCTTAGAGTACACCAGACGAAGGGAAATCACGTAGTAACGTATGGTCGAAAACGCTTTCCTGGCGCGGTAGTGACGACACAAAACACACACACAAAGGGACACGAACAAGAGGAGAAAACACGTTTATTACTCCTAGCAAAAATGCTGGGAAGTCTTTGATTGTGAAACGTTACACGAACGCTGAGCTCACCGATATGCATCTGGCATACGGGGCCGTTGATTCCAATGGACGAGCCGCACCACGGTTGTACGCCCAGCGTTACCCTGGGAGGCAAACTCCCAGCCACGCCTTCTTTGCACGCTTGCACCAGAGATTGTCCGACAGTGGATCCTTCATCCTAGACATCCAGGAACATGAGTGAAGAGTAATAACATCAAACAACGAGGAGACTGTGCTGGATCTCGTACATACAATCCCGGTACTAGTATGCGGGCTATCGCTAGTCATATCGGGATTTCCCATTTGACCGTCTGGCGGATTCTGCATACGAACGGCATGTACCCCGATGTCTCTTTATGATCTTTTTTCTTAATTTTTTGCTGTGTTAAGAATAATAAACCTTTTTTTCTCCTCTTGTCCGTGGCCCTTCTTTCTTGTGTTTTGTGTCGTCACTACCGCGCCAGGAAAGTTTTTCCGACAATCCATTGCTGTGTGATTTACCATCATCTGGGCGTAGGGTCTCTCCTGAAAGTTTGTAACCACTGTACCGATACATCCTATATTAATGTTACGCTCTAATTGTTTTAGTAAAACGATATAATGACTTCAAATTAATTGAGAAATAAAAGGGTGAGGTCGTTAAAGAAGAACTCATGGTATTCGAAAAGGATGTGTGAGCGTTGCAGTGAAGTCATTATTGTATTTGACATGTGGTTGGTTACAGGGTTGGACAGACGAGACTACTTTCAGGTGCATGGCGAACCAAAGCTACCCAGGCTGTCAAAACGGCCCTGATCAGGTAAAGCTGTGCGATATTATCTTTCAATGCAAGATCGCACAGTTTGTATACTCTGATTGCACCTCACATTCACTCTCATCAGCTATGTATGGACCACTGTATGCACGCGTATCACTCTTGCTTAGGTTGACATCTTACATGCTACTTTTAATGGGTAATTAATGCGTAAATCTATGCTCTCCTTATGAAACTGTAATTATTTTTGCTGACTGAATTACGTATCTTTATTTGTAAATGACAAACACAAACTAAATCTAACCGCATGTGAAATGCATATTTTTAATGTGTCTGTTCTTGCACAGAAAAACGGTGGTCATTACTGTTGCAAATTATTGCACACAAAATGAATTCCTAAACTTTATTACAACATATTTGGCGAAACTGATGAACGTTATTTTGAAAGCGGAAATAATATTACTGTTTCAAAAAATCTCTCATAAATTGACTGTAATTTATTCATACAATAGGTTCTTTCTCCCTCCTCCCCCCCCCCCTTCGTAAGTTTTCAATATGGTCTGGAATGGTAATAAAACTAAACGTTAGTATTAGAATCGTTGGCCTGCTAGACTAGAAGACGGCTTGGCCATGTGTAACTATGAAGGAGGGTCCCAATTCATCTTCCAGAGGCCTACAAGGCATTCCAATATCTGTAAATAATTATCGCTATTATAGTCAAAAGGATCGAAGCTTCTTCGATCCGTAACCATTTATTCGTTTGACCCCAATTTGTGCTGGTAAGCTAAACGAAGGGAAAAGGAAAGCTCACACACAAAACCGGTTTGAAGTAACAGCCAGCCTCGCACGCTGTACATCAATATCTTACCCGGAACTAAAACAAGGATTCTCTGCGCCAGAAATTAACGCCTTGGCAAGCTTATTCACAAACGTCATATTAAAGTGGCTTAGCTATGTTGACTATATTTTAACGGTTATGATATGAAAACAAGTTTATTTTAACTATTCTCTTTACCATTACGTTGTTAGCAAACAATTTTAGTTTAGTATCTTCCAAATAAGTCTTCAAAATGTTCGTCATTGGGGTAGTGTAAATACTTGTGCACTAATCGATTTTGTAACTATATATACTTATCACACAAAACAAATTGCTCCGAACTTGCTTTCAAAAACAGTTTTGCTGAAGTACTTGTAATATTGTTGGTAGTATGGCAGGGTAGTGTATGATAAGTTTTTGTAGACAGCTTATAAAATACATTTTTATGTTTTTATAATTTGCAGCAAAATAACCGAAGAACACGCTTAGTTACAGTAGGCTTATTTAATGAAATTAAACACGCAACAACACTTGTTAATTAGTTACAAAATTTTAATATAAAACACAGTACTTAGAATGGAAGTTTGTAGCAGTAATGATATAATTTATAATAAAGAGCCAAGCTGAAGTTTCTGCAACTGCGAGGCGTGTGGAACACATTTAAGTTGGACACATTCTAGTTAGTTTAACTCTAAATAGCCAATACTTACGAAACTAGTTTACTTTGAACGAGAAACTAATTCTATTGGAACTTCTTTGGAGCTAGTGTAACTGCTACAAAAGCTTAACATGTTTAATGGGGGAGTTCACCGAAAATTTTAATTGTTTTAATAATTGTTATATTTTTACGTGATGTGGTTTGTTTTATAGCCGTAGGCGGCGACTGTTTTTTACTGTAATGAAATTTTTTTTAGCTTTCATAGTTTTTGTATAATAACATAAGTGCATAGAACTGTTTTATGCAAGAAAAGAAAATCAACAACTTACCGAAATGAAAAAATTCACACTGAAGAACAGTTTCACGGACTACACCAAGCCACGTACTAGATTTTGTATTTTAAAAAATTCAAAAATGAGCTATTAATTTCAAATTCAGTATTTTTTTTAATATACAAAAGAACCCCTTCAATGCGGTTTTATACATGTATTGGCGTAGCCCGTAACACTGTTCTGCATTGCATATTATTTCATTTCAGTAAGTAAGTTGGGTTTCACTTCTTACATAAAACTGTTTTATGCAATTTTTGACTTGAACATGCTAGGCTATAATTCAAAACCTATGAAAGCAAAAAATGTTCCACTGTAGTAAACAATACTCACAATGTATGCCTACAAAACAAGCCATATCGCGTACAAATTGAAAAAAAAAAGTATGAAAACGATTTTAAAAAATTTATGAACCGCCACCTTGGTATATAATTCAACGCTGAAAACATTAATCTATAGCTGTAGGTTTCTTGAAGCCAATTTGCGAAAGTTAAACAATAGCAATCCTAGACAATAGTTTTAGCCAACATTTTAAACAAAATTGTTTCCAGTGATACGAACTCCTGAGGCACGATCTCTGACGCCGGAACCTCGTACATTTAACTGCGGCGCAAGAGATCACGCGTAACGAATTAGTAATTCTGGATAAATATTTACTCATAAAGTTGGCAAATACCATTATCTAGGATTGTCATTGAGTATTTTATCCATATTGGCTTCGAACAAAGCGTAGAAATCAATTGATGTTTTCAGCGTTTATTTATCTACCACACACTCTTAAAGTGAAGTACTGTAGTTGTGCGTCTCGTATGACCATGGACTTGGATCAATTGAGCAGCATCGTAATGCCTAGAGCTTCGTAGGCCACGTTGACCAGATTTATGATGTTATTATTAGGAATTTTTTTAATTTTGTGCTTTAAGACTAACATAAACGAAGCCACTATGAGGATATTCAAGAGTCACAAGCCATTAATGACTAGCGCGCTTCCGTGAACTCAATAGTTGTCTACTAGATGTAACATTATTATTATTATGTACACTACATGAAATATATGAGGATGACAAGAGTAGTTTTCTTCGTATTTATAGCCGATGTTATATGCAAGACGGTTATATACCTAGTCAAGACCACAAAATACATATTAAATATTTGAAACTTTCAGCTCACTCACGTCCAAGGTATGAAACAAATATTTGCTTGGCGAGATGCTTAAAGTAGTGTTCAACGAAAAACATTATTGTTATTCTGTATTTTAGGGTTGTGGTGGAGTAGAGTTGGTGCCTCTGCTAGCAAGGAGAAGAACAGCTGCTAACGGAGAAAGACACCCACTTACGACGACCGACGTCACGAAGGTCGGAAACGATTCAAGGCGAGTAAGCAAACGAACGCACCTGAAAAGCTAATGCTCTTATTCAAAACAACCTATCGTTTATTTGTTCCCTCTGTCCCCAATTACATAGAATATTTTCTGCGC
Source organism: Medauroidea extradentata (assembly GCA_003012365.1). Classification (NCBI taxonomy): domain Eukaryota; kingdom Metazoa; phylum Arthropoda; class Insecta; order Phasmatodea; family Phasmatidae; genus Medauroidea; species Medauroidea extradentata. The sequence goes on from PNEQ01092173.1 coordinate 18,498, forward strand.
ACAGCATTTTCTCAAATAACAACCATTATTTTTAATGCAGATACATTGTAAGATTATTTAGAACGTTTTACTACGTTAGTGACAGCAGAAAACACTTGATTAAGTAGAAGTTTGCCTGTAATATGTGTTAGGTATCAAATTGACAGTTTCAGAGTAATACAAATTCCGAGGTTTGAGGTTTTTTTCCCCTGTTCGTAAACTTGGTTTATAATTTACAGCAGAAACCTGTCATTCTCACAACTTAGGATGGAATAGTCTCAAGCAAAAGTATAAAACTCTAGTAAAGTATTAACATTGGCTAGAGCAAAGTAAAATAAGCTTTTCTTAATATCGTTACATAAAAGTTTTGAGGTAAATATAATCATCGGTTTCCTGATTGTTACCAACAAGGTGAGCAATAGCGCATAAGGGTTGCTATAGAAATGTTCTCAAAATAAATGTGATACAATTCCATGAAGTTGAAATCCTATTAACCAGTTTTGGTTCTAAATGTGTTTTTAATAAATACTTCAGAAATTATATGCAACCACAAATATATCAATATTGTGGGTAAAAATTATGGAATTGCATTTTTTCGTGTTTCTGTACTATTTCCTGACGCTAGACGAAACTAAATTTATACAATTAATGTTTGTATCTACCAGGTAGACTAAAGTTCTTCTAATAAATAAGTGGCGCAAAATTTTACAATACTGCTCTGCCAGGAAATGTTACAATACCTTCTTCTAAGCTTGGTAAAGGCAATCAGGATATCTGGCTTATTGATAAGAATCAATACAAATGTTCTGGATATAATACCGTTGTCTCTGCGACTGTCCGCAGTGACCAACCAAAGACATTAGATTTCACAAATTAACGACACACAAGCCACAGCGGGTCTGTGTGAACGGCACCCACGTATAGGTATGGACAGAACTTTATGCAAATACCTCACCGATTCAGTAGAAGACATATGATTCGGCGGACAGGGACAGCGGGTTTTAAAATGAAGAGTGTTAACTTGGCTAACTTGATTTCGATGTTCCTGTTTTGTTATTCCGCTTGGACGAAGGTAATTTTAAATTACAGTTTAGCATTACATTCATCCTGTAATCTACAAGAGTAAAATTTTAATCCGGGATCTGCATTTGTTCTTCAATTGCACATGATGTTAGTCGTATGAATTTAATTGTAAAGCATTGAAAACAAAAAAAAAAAAAAAAAATACAACATTCATTTACATTTTTTTTCTATTTCGTCTGTAATCGTACAAAGAGTACAGTTTATTATTTTTTATTATGTAAACGGCGAGATAACTTAATTTATTTATTTTATCTGCTAGACGTATTTCTTCCGTCTTATATTCAGTGAAAACATTGCGTAGAGCAGTTTGGAAGTCTCTTTACTGATCAGTGATCATTTGCATACGTATGCGTTTTAGAGTTCAAAAATTGCATACGCTCCATAACATCCAAAACAGTCAAATTTAGAAACGTATTTGCATGAATTCTGGACACCTTTCGTTCCAAATAAATATCACGCGAACACTTTTAGTACACTAGGATATTTCCTGCGAACCACTTGAATGACTAACACACATGAAAGCTGGAGGATGGGGGGAGGGGGAGAAAATCTGTTTAAACATTTGTAGTTTTCGGTTGACCAATAACGTCTTCGATAGTCACTGCCAATGATTCATAGTTTACAACACCGTGACATGCAGTTTATTATTAAATTCCGATGATTTACCGTCATTTCCTACGTTGGATGGACATGGTCATTAAATTCTTGTTCGTATTGTGTGTACTTTTTATGCTGACAAATGTTGCGTATGGTATAGTCGAAGTTAGTCATAAGCTAGTGTGACCCTTAATCATAAGCTGGTAACTTAACAATAACAGCGAAGTTTTTAATATTGATGTGATGTAACGTTACGTTCGCCGTAGTTTTCGTACTATAAATCGCTGAAATATTTTCTTTTTCAGGAAGTGGGCCGTTCATCCAATGTCCAGTAAGGAATATACTCATGAACTTGGACGGCAAATTTTGTCCAAGCAGCAGCAGTTAGAGGTAAGTTGTAGAAAATGCATTCAAATATAATTCATTAGAAACTTGCTGGAGTACAACACTATATAAAAATCAGAACTTTACAATTTGTTCCAAAAATAATTAGAGGTATATTTCGTGCGCTGTTATAAAATGAATCCAGTTCCTTACGTTTTGGCCAAGAAAAGTTTATGCGTACTCAAGTAGCATTTAATGGTTGTTATTAAACTGTTTCTATTAAAACGTTTTAAAACTATATTTTTATTATTAAGTTTCATTATATTTGTTTTGTGTTTGATCTTCCCAGTTATTTTTCGTAGTAAAACATGACACAAGAGTTTGGGTACAAGTGCGATTTGCAGGAAGCTGGGTGCGAAAGTGTGCTGTGCAGAAGATGTGCAGGAGGATGTGTGTTGCAGTGTGGGTGGAGGAGACTGGATGATGAAGTGCGATGTGCAGAAAGCTTGTTGCTGCAGTGAGGTATCCAGAGGATGTGTGTTGTAGTATGGTGTGGAGAAGACTGGATGATGAAGTGTGGTGTACAGAAGGCTTGTTGTTGCAGTGCGGTGTGCAGAAGGATGTGTGTTGCAGTGTGGGTGGAGGAGACTGGATGATGAAGTGCGATGTGCAGAAAGCTTGTTGCTGCAGTGAGGTATCCAGGAGGATGTGTGTTGTAGTATGGTGTGGAGAAGACTGGATGATGAAGTGTGATGTACAGAAGGCTTGTTGTTGCAGTGCGGTGTGCAGAAGGATGTGTGTTGCAGTGTGGGTGGAGGAGACTGGATGATGAAGTGCGATGTGCAGAAAGCTTGTTGCTGCAGTGAGGTATCCAGGAGGATGTGTGTTGTAGTATGGTGTGGAGAAGACTGGATGATGAAGTGTGGTGTACAGAAGGCTTGTTGTTGCAGTGCGGTGTGCAGTAGGATGTGTGTTGCAGTGCGTTGTGCAGGAGACTGGATGACGAAGTGTGATGTGCAGAAGGCTTGTTGCTGCAGTGAGGTATCCAGGAGGATGTGCGTTGCAGTATGGTGTGAAGGAGACGGGATGATGCAGTGTGGTATGGTGTGCCGGAGGTGCAGGAGACTGAATGATGCAGTGTGGTGTATTGTGCAAGTGGCTGGATGTACCAGTATGTTTTATGCAGGAGCCTAGGTGCAGTAGCGTGGTGTGGTTGTACAGGATGCTCGCCGGGCCGACACTGAGAGCTCGCGGCGCCACTTTGAAACGTGGCAGCAGTTCTGGGGGAGGCCTGGCCACGGCGCGCCACGTGACGTCAAGGCCAAGGGTAACCTGGACGTCTTACTTCACCGGCTCACCGTCAAGTGACCGTCCTTGCCCCCGCTGCGGGGCCGCTAGAGCACCCTCCACAGCTCTCCTTTACAAACGTCGAGTACATCTTTTTATATATCGTGTTGGTTTCGCAAGAAACATTTCATAGTAAACATTATCTAATGTTAGCTCGTAGTGTATATTTACCTGTAAGTCCTGTTTGGATTACATGTTATCATTGAATGTCCTGTGAGGGATTTTCTTGTTCGTGTTGAGTATACGTCCTGTGAGGATTTATTGCAATATTTTAATGTTTTCTAAGAGGATTTGTTAGGGTATCGATTGTTAAAGTTAATGATTGTCCTGTAAGGTATTTTTCGTGAGGTGACAATGTGTCGCGTGTGATCTTTTTTGTCACAGTACTGTATACCGTAGCTTTCAGAGCGAAGTTCACTTCTAGCGACTATAAATCGACTACAGCTAAATTTAAAAGAACTACAAGCGTAAATGAATAACGCGTGTTCAGTTTTGAAGAGTTTATTTTAGAAACGCCAATTTAATAGTTGATGACCACTTCGGTTTCGGTCGGTCCACAACTACTTGTAATTTTATTGAAGAAATAAAAATGTATACTGAATTGGTTGAAACGACTGAGTGTTCTCGTACTTTACGTGAATCCGCATTAAAATTAACCCTCGTCTTTCTTCTGAATATAGACTTTGCTTAATGTTTGTGCGCCACGAATGAAGCGGAGCCATTTCCGATAACGAAATAACTTTTGAGTGGTAATTATTTAGACTGGCTACTCATCGTGTACTGGCCAAACTATTGAGTTTAGAGGTATAGTTTTCAATGAAAAAGGTTTCTATAGACGTAAGTAGTCCTACGTAATTTTTTTCGTTTTGTTAGGTTATTTTAGGTTAGGTTAATTTAGGTTAGATTAGGTCTAACCTGACCTCATCTAATGTTGGGTTAGGGAAGGTTAGGTTACCTAATCTAAACTAACTTAACCTAACTTAATCTAACCTAAACTAACCTAAAATATTCTAACCTAACGAAAAGAAATTTACGTAGGATTACTTTTAACGTCTATAAAACATTTTCCATTAATAAACTTTACCTCTAAAATTAAAAGTTTGGCTGGTATACGATGACTAGTTATTCTTGATATTTACCTTCGAGCGAATATAATTTAATTCTTCATTTTACTCAAAAACATCCAATTATCGAAGTTACGACAGCGTAATGAATATTTCTACACACTCGCTGAAGTAGTCCACGTTACATTTATATTATATAAAGGCAACGTTCGATTTCCCTTGAACACGATTACTCCAGTAAATAATAGGTATATAAGAGATTTAGCTTGTGTTAATACGAAAAACTCACTAGCCGGTGTGTTTGGGGGGAAATTATGCCAAGTAACGTGAACATTGACCCTTCTTGCTTTTATTTCTACCTAAGGAGCACCATCCCGAAATAAGAAAATATTCAACTCTGAAAGCGATTCACTGTCTGTCAGTATATTTGTATAGATTTCACAGTGAGACTTTTAAATGCACAACTGTCATTATTTTCTGCGGGTTCTAGAGTTCTTGATACAGTATGCACGCCGATTTCATTTGATATTGTTTCGAAATTGGCACTGTACAAAAGTGCGCTAAGACATATATCTGTGTTAACCTAAATCGCTAATATAATTTATTTCTCGTGTGATGAGTAAGTTTTTGCTGGGGCATAAACACGCACAAAGTTGCCAGTCTAGCAGGCTGGACGGGTTGGGTGTACAATGGTTGTTATTTAATGTGTTGTATTTTTACATTTGTTGTCTAAATGTCTTAATTTTCAACCCTTTATTTTGGTTTAGGAGGCAAACTTAGTGTTTAACGGGTTTCTAAAATAATGTGTTTTGACAGACGTGTGACAGCCTGGCCAATTAGACATTTTTGAATACTTTATTAGTAGGAACTGGAAATTTTCGCGAATTTAATTCTTTTTAGGCTAGAATCCATTGTACTAGGCATACTCAAGCCTCGTCTATTCGTTCATTGTCTGCTGTTCCACTGAGTAGCAGCTAGTGGACAAATAGTTGGGGCTTGAGTATGCATAGGACAACGGATTCTAGCCTGCATGTCATTGAATTTGCGAAATGTTCCAGTCCCTATTTATTAGTAGAGATGGTGTAAAATCGCGAGAATGTTTTCTTCCAGCGCATTCTCCAAATCATTGCAGCGTCCTGCGTCATGTATTATTGGCCGACGGTTATGTGGCAAAGTCTGGTTGTTTACAGACGAATCACAGATGTACAGTAGTAGTGCACTAGAATTATCATTGGCCCAGTCAAATAGTGACTCGCCAGTAACGAAATAAGAGTCAGAAATTAATACATTACATTGAAGCCTAGCAAACAGTCAACTTTTCCCGCGATAAATCACCCTCTCTATTTATTAGTGTTACAAAAAAGGCGCACTGGCATCAAGTGAACAAAAACGGTTGATGATGATAGAACCCAGGAATGGATCTAGGCTTTCCTCCGCCCGGGGAAAGAATTGTGATTTGCCCTCCTCCTTCCTTTCCCAATCCTTTTCCCATCAGTTCAATCAACCCAACAGTAACAAACGTATCTTGCATACGTTGTTTTGCGCTCGCGTAAATAAAAGTATGCAATTTAAGCAGAAATTCATAAAGCCTGTACTTACTACCATTAGCAATGCTAGAAGTCTATTGTAATTATAAATACTATATTTATAACATTATATGGTGTTCGAGGTTAATGAAAATGCAAACACACAAGACTATTAAAAGTCTAAATATGGTAGATATTGTACCTTTTTTACACTAATTTACAATTAATTCCCAAGTAAACATTTTCGGCGCCACTAGCGGCCCCCTAACCCGGCGCCCGGGGTAGTCTGCCCCCTGCCCTCCTAGATCCGCCCCTGATGGGACCGACCTCGAAGTGGAACAATGACCAAAATTTGTCCACTCTTCACTCGTCTCCAATAACGTCTCCTAAACTCTGTAGACCGGAGTTCTGTCAATGAATCTGCCAACTGCTGGAACTCGTGAAAATTGAGGAACTATAGATAGAACACGCGGTTTATACGGTGGTGAAACAGTAGTACAAATATAAAATGAGAAGAAATTTGGTGATTTCCCCATTTGTGTAATACTAGGAATACTGACCACCCATAGGCACCCAAAGGATGACAGAAAAAGTCCCTACGATGGATAAGGGGCGGAATGAGAAAGGGAACAGAAGATCCCCAAGAAAACACGCCCAATTAACATCATCATTCGGCACGATATTCACATGCGAAAATACGGTGACAAATTACAACGGGAACAGAGTCCGAATCGCCTTGGTGGGAGGCGAGTGCTCTGGCCACTATGTCAACAGCGGCCCCCATTGCCCCATCAACATATTAAGGACAATACAGGCTTCTTAGGCCGCGGTCACACTGAGTACAGAACTGCTTCACTTAAACATGATCAGTATTATGGAGAGGTTACACGAGCTACGAACGAGTTCAGATCGCAGTTTCTTCTCGTTCAAAGCAAACTGGTTTCATATGTAGTTTCGAACGACATGTCTTCGATGCTTCTCTCCTATTGACTGTTTGGAGTAACGATCTGTGTAACAAATATGGCTGCTTTTTTAAATTAAATTAACTTTTAGCCGTAAAATAATTATATACACTTTACACACACAGCAGCATTTCAGTTAGATGCAATATGATAGTTAAAAACTTACGAATGAAAGTGTAGATGCGATAATAATTAATAATTGCATATTTCAGGTTCTAAATTTGTTGAGTTTATTCAGTCGTTGTAACCTTGCAAAAACACGTTTAAACTTTAAACACGATCAAACATGGCTGCCGAATATATTTAACTTAACAGGTTTGACCTGTAGTTTGACCGTGGCCGTAGTTTCCGTTTAGGCTGCATGCATTCCAACGTGATAAGCAGCTGAGCGCTGTATCCAGGAAGTCAGCTCTATGAAGTTTTAGTCTGAGTTGCGCAGCTACGTACTGTAGACTCTGTGGTTCTGGACGACAGAACCAATATGCGAGGAAAGCGTGTTGAGGTGTGGAGGTTCCGGTGCAGGTGCCGAGATACAATGCTTCACCTAAGGAACACAGCCGCGGGCGCAGACTAAACATTGGAACGAGAGAAAGCTGAGGGGTCGGGCGCACCTCCGCGGGGGAAGTAAATGGGACACCGCACGCACATACTGTACATACTCTTCACGATGGCACGCACCTCGAGCTGCGCCCATCATCACGACTGCAGAGACTCACACGTCTATGGCTATGGCACGCGGCGCTTTAGTTGCCGCACTGTGAGTTCTATCTTTTATAAATACACATTTTGACAAGTAGTACATGAAATTATATAGGCCCTACTTAGTAACTTGCTATTATTCAAAATAAATTGATTGCATTTAGCTGTTTAATTTTAAATAATTGTAGTGTACTTAATATTTTCAGTACCATTTTAGCAACAGTTGCAGTTCTAAAAAGTTGAACTTACCGTGCGGCACCTATGACAGTGTTGTGGCGGAGTACTTCAGATATTTTTTTTATTAAAGATTTTAGTGACGTTTATTTTAACATGCAAGGGGAGCTTATTGCCTTACCTTCAACTACGCATTTTTTAAGGGATCTCCAGTTTCTCCCGCCCTTTCATTTCAGCGCTGCTCTTTACATCATGGCTCATCAGCGCTAAAGACCTATGTGTTAAACGCTGATCATATCATCTTCCTTCCTCGTGCTACGTAGATAATTTATATAAACAAGTTGAGCGTAATTGTTAAATATTTAGAATAAAATAAATTTAAGAGTTTAAATATTTCTCACAATTAAATGAAAACCATACCACTAAATACCAAAACAGTTCATATGACACTAAAGTCTAACTCTTCAAAAATTGTGTCTCTTCTGTCAAAGCCATTGGAAAATGGGTTATTGTGGCTTGGTGGTCGGTGCTCAACAATTAATCCTCTTATTCCTAATCGCACAACCTAACAAGTTCGTGGCTTTTAAAAGTCTGACAAAGATACACTCGAGCGATTAGCCAGTTCTACTCGGATGTTGTAATTTAAGGTGCCACATGGTGACTCCGAACATAACTGGAGAACCTAAGCCATGTTGCAAGTGTTACTCACCCGCGCTAAAGACCTAGACATTGAGTACTGACCAAAATCTCTTCTCGCTCTCTCTCTCTCTCTCTCTCTCTCTCTCTCTCTATCTTTACTACGCGAGTGTTTCCTGGTGGAACTGTAATGAAGGACAATGTATGATTTATATACTCCTGAATAAATGTTGCCTCTTATTTTATTCCTGTCTTGTTCCCTCACTATCTGGGATGCTTGAAGCGTCTTCGTTTGTTTACTGTTACCTGAATGAAAAAGCAAACGCTTTAAGAGTAAACAAGGAAATTGCGTCTACAGTAGTTTATCTGATTTTACCACCAAGTACTGTATTTAAAAATCACACATGCGTGTTAAAGTGCAGTTATTTAAAAAACTGGAATTAAAATATTTCTGGCGTAAATGTGGCTATTCTTGAAATTTCGGCTTACTATACTTGCAGATGATGGTATATCGCGATAATTTGTTGTGCCAACATACCCTTAAAACATTGTAGTATCTTGCTACATGTATGATTGGATGATATACTTTTGACACGATGTAGCTGTCTGCAGACCGATAATAGGCACCAAATATTTCAATAGTGAAATTCTTATTGGCTTAGTCAAATAGGGAAACAGCTCTATGTACAAGCGAAAGTCAGCAATCTTTTCATAAGCTGGACGTGCGTTGAAACAAAAAAAAAAAAAAAACATTCAAGTTTTCCCACGATAAAGCGTCATCTCTAACTAAACTGATTTAGGAGTCGACATTAAGGCAGCCAATTCCTACGCGCTTTAAATATATGCAGTTTGTTGGGAAATTGTTTTTGCGATACAACGTTAACTGTTCCGTGTGCGCCTAGCGCACTAATTTACGAAAGTGAAGAACACTTTAAACGGTCACATGCATTGGAAACAATATACCAAAGCATCCTGACTCTGATAAACAAACGTCTTTACAGGACTGCCGTAGCTCAAAATATACATAAATATAGTATGCGGGATTCATATGTCGCTTTTGGCATTCGCTCACTTCTGTGGCACGAAATTCAAGATAAGTGGTCCTCTTAGTCACGAGACCTGTGTAAACAAGAGCAGAGAGAAGTGAGTACTGGCCATCGTCTTCTCCATTTGACGACGAACAGGGCGTCAAGGTGTTGCGTTACACCGCTCGCAGGTTTCCGGAGTTATTGCGAGTTATGGCCTAGCTCTACAGCTCTGATTACAACATGTCCTGGCATGCGTCGCACAGCCAAAACAATACGAAAACATCTCAAACATTTCCTAAACCGAGTTAAACCTATGTTTTATATCGGAAAGTGGTATGGTAACTTGTTAAGTAACTGTCGCATCTATATCTGCTTAATACCCACTAATACTTGAGCATTTACACGAAAAACTACAACATATTTAAGTTTCAAGATTGATTACCACAAAAGTACATTTTTTAGTTGTTGCAGTATTGTTGTAGGTGTGCGACATAGCAGTGTCCAGTCAAATTCACTTACCTATATGCACACATGGGTTGGACGTTATAATTAGTACAACATTTTGGAAATATTTTAGACGCATGGGTTTGAATTCCTCAGCAGTGTTTGTGTAACACTTTTACTAGACCTGACCCTCAACGGTGTCTTTCAGTACGACTGTGGTGGCTTAGCCAGCTAAGCCACTTTCAGACTGTTATCCTAAACACCACTTTCACTGCTAACACAATCATTTGTCACGGAAACGTTGCTTCTCTTACGTGTACTTAACCTTCGTACGTTTGTACCACAGTTCACGTTGACGACATAACGCTGGTTTGATTAAGGTTAATTTTAATACAGTTAGAGAGATCACAGTTATTTGTTTGACTAGGGACAATTTCTGCCGTTAGTTGAGCTCGTATCGGTAAGTAGTGTAAACCGACCAATCACAAAGCGTTCGAGAATGTAAAGTTGCATTAAGAGTGAGTGGACCTGGTGCGTGAGACGTGCTGTAGCGTGATACGGAAAGTTGTTTTTCATGTATAGTTACTAAAAATGTTTCTAATGCGTTTATCTACGAAAGGAAAACACACTTCAAATTAAGTCACTATCGTAAAACAAAATCACAAAATTCTGCATTGGACTTTACCACATACTTTCCACAAATAAAATTATAGGGTCATCGCTTGAAGTCTCGTTGAAAAACAGTCACTACATAAATACTGTTCGCTAGTTTAGTCCTCTGCGCCTAGAGGCGATAAGGTTTTTGACGGACATGTTATATTCGACTTATCGCCTTCCCCGTTTCCGTGCCTCAAACTAAGGTTAATTCTACTACAGGTTAGAAAGAAAATACGTTTTCTTATGGGAGAGCTTGGCACAGGGAAAATTTCTGCCACTAGTTTCGCTTCAATCGCTAAGTGACCAGAAAAATACGAAGCCGTAGTAAAATTAAATATAAATAAACTTTGAAATTATATTAGTAATTTGAATTAATTTTAAAGTTAAAAGAAACCGATTTGGCGTTTTAAATTATCAACTTAATGTAACTTAATATTCAGGAAAGCTCTGTGATTGGTCAGTTTGGTGCACTAGCGATACCAGCGCTCAAGTGACAGAAATTTTCCCTGTGCCAAACTTACAACCTTGATCTTTCTAACCTGTAGTAGAATTAACCTTACTCAAACTTAAAAAAGAAGCTACGGTCCACTAACTCTTAAGCTGATAATTTAAAAGCTGGAATTTGTTTCTCTTCTCATTTGAAAATTATATTATTTCAAGAGTCAGTGATTTTTTGGTGAAAGAATTCTGCAACAACTTCTTTCAATGCCTACGTATACACCTGCAACTCTGGTTCGTGGTTATTGGCAGAATATAATAGGACAGAGGCGTGACACCACAAGTCCGTGATTTGCGGATAGGACTCCGAGATGCCGAAAGTTAAAAACTTCCAATCACTGACAATGAAGCAGAGAAACGGATGTTTACATATGGCATTGAAACAAATTGTTGCAGAATTCTTTTCACCAAAAATCACAGGCTCTAAGTATAACTTAACCTCAGTTTGACGAAGACATTCAATTAACAGATCTAGTATGTAGTACGGGGGAGCTAGGAGTCGTGTCCTGGCAATACACAGCCGAATATCATTACAAATTCATTAATTAAAATCTTGTATTGGAAAACCGTTCTAAATGGTACAATCAACGCAGGTTTCAGACCTGTGCGACAAAGTGCACTGTTAAAAATTTCCGTAAATTTACGGACAATTTTACGGAAACGTCTGTTTAATTAACGGAAACGTTATTTCGTAACACAGTTATACGTAATTATGTTTCATTAATTAAATACATGAAAAACTACGAGAAAGAACTAAATAAATAACCAAACACATTATTGCGCCTGCATCCTAAAGAAGTCACATAAATATGCGAGTTTCCATAAGTGGAGCTAGTTACCTTCCGTAAATTAACGGACACTTCTGGAGAATTTTTTACCAGCACTTCTCCGTAAAACAACGAAAATTATTTTTAACAGTGCCACCAAATGTTTGTGAGAGTTTTTTAGCAACTGTCGTTTAGTACTCCTTAGTAACATACCAAAAATTCCACCAGCATTCAGTACCACTTGAAATACTCTCATGTACACCGTTATAAATTTTAACGGAAATGTACCATTAATATACGGAAATAGTGTCCGTAAAATTAAAATACGGAAATGTCTGTCGTAAATATACAGTACGGAATCATACGTATTATGCCCGTAAGTCTGCTGCGGACACTTGCACGAAAAAATCGAAAATTTATCAGTAACACAGACGTAAATATTACGGTTATATTTTAATAACGTCACCGGTAAATCTGCAAATCTGTATAATTGCAATTGTAGCATTATAGACATGTAAATATGGCTCAGTTCCGTATGACGAAACTGTTTTACGGAAACTTCTGTTAGATTAAGAACTATGTTTCCGTGAATTCACGGAGGTATCTGGAGAAATTTTTACCGGAAATGCCGTAAATCGACGGAGAAAATTTTTTACAGTGTGCGTGCACAGGAGAGGGCGTAGTACTGACTGAACCTAGTGAACAATTGATTGTTCCATCAGAAAGGCTGCTGTAAAGACTTAACGTTCACATTTGTCAGTGACGCTTAGATGTCTTTGATGAGTAAGTCAAGATACCCGCTTGCAAAGTTAACCCTGAGCGGTGGCCAATGTGTTCCTTCTGCACTCCACGTAAGGTCAAGAGCGCACAATCGCGACAGAAATTCACGGGCTATTTTACAAAATTGTATTCTACGAAATGTTCTTACCGGGATTTTCACTTACGGAAATTCTGTCAGAATGAGTTTACGAACGAGTGCTGTTCTTTGCGAAAGAGCTGAGTATCAGAGCTAAATTTTTGTATATGTATGTGTTAGAAAATATTCGAGTAGGTCCGTGACGATTTTCTATGTTGCCCAGTTTTCAAACCTGATCTAAGAACACCGTAATAAGTTTTGTATTTTCGAATTGTGCAAATAAATCCACGGAAATGTCATGCATGACTAACGAAACGAAACGTTTATAGTTTCACGAAGAAACTTAATAGTTGCAAATAGTCCTATGTAGCGAATTCGTTTCGGGTTTGGTGAGTGCGCCTCTTCCTAAGCACGTCTTCTCCTGAGTTAGTCAAAATTTGTCCTTACAAACTTTCATAACTCATCAACAATTTTACTGCGCGACTTTGCATCATTTGTAGATCGCGTTAACATTTTTACTTACAGTGTCAGTCATGCTCTGTTAGCCCTCTAAGCACAAATTCAATTTAAATTCATTGTATACGTTCCAGAATTAAAGACCGCTCTTCATTAAAAACACTGCCAGCACCTTATAACGTTTCACATCGTCCAGTCAAGTGCATTTACTACGTGCAGTCTACTCATTTCACGGTGGTTGATCAGCCACTGCAAAATTGAAAATTGCCGCGTTGAAGAGCTCAGCACTAGACCACTAACACTCGCATGTACGTAGTTGATGAGAAGCTGGTAATACAGTACAATGTGTGGAGGAGATCACGTCCTAACATTGCCTGCAATTTATCTTAAATGAGAGCGTGTATGTAGTTTATTTTTTAACTTTACACGTAGTCAATGGCACACCAGCCTAAGTGGAGTTGAGACTCAGGTCTTTCTTGATGGTGTCAAAACTCCAGTTATTTTATAGATACATTTAGTCGTTATCGTATGGATGGCTTGTATTTGAATGTATTTAATAATATACATATATATTTACGTGAAACATATACCATTATACACATAAATACTCGTACAATAAGTATTACAAAAATATATAACGTTAGAATTGTGAATTATAGTTTATGTACTTGTAATTGAATATGTAATATAGTTTAACGCAGAAATGTATGTCAGTTGTATCGAAAACATAATTTGTTTAAAGTTGTGTATAAATGTGGGTGGAAGCTTCACATACATATTGACAAGTAGTATTTAAAGTAAAACTTCCCAAAACAATTTTACTGTTGTATAAAAGAAAATGTACTGTTTAAAACTGAGAATAAATATTGACAAGTAAAATTGTACTCCTTCGATTTTCTCCATACTTTGTCAGTTGTAATGGGAAAATTGATTTCTTGAAGTTGTACATAGATGCTGACAAGTAATACTGTACTTATATATTCCAAAAATTATGTCTGCTCTGCTAATATCACTGACCGTTTACAATTGCGGGAAGTTGGTGAATTGAAACATTCCCAGGGTTGTGTCATATATGTCAACAAGTTAATTTCATTCAAAATTCAGCGTATTAATTCTATTTCATCTATGGTTAGGTTGTCATTGGATTAAACGTGTTATCAAAAATAATTGTTTTCATTTATTAAAATTTTGATAAATCGAAAATTTTAAAGCATAAGCACACTACAAGAAATTTCCGCTGCCATGTTGTTAAGAATAATGATTACAATTCTAAAATTATTAGCTGAAATTTTCTTGCACAAAAGATATGTAAATTACACATACGTGAAAGAGAAAATTATTTCGCTATTAAATGGAGGAATATTAAGTTCATTGGTACAATATTTATTTATAATTTAATGTTTATTCATGTTTTAAGACAACCTAACTCGAAAAGTGTTACTTACAGCAAAAATATAACGGGATATTCTCTAATATTGCGAAAGAAATTTGTTTTATTTTTCTGGTGCAACATCGCAGTATCCTTTTGAAAGTATTGTTACAAGTTTGGGAACACACAAACTTTACATGTGTGAGCAATACCCATGAGTTCTTTTGGGATAGAGGTCTTACAATTATAAATAAAAGAGATAATTAAGTACTGGATTTAATAGCTCACAAAGCTACGAAATACACAAAACAGTAATCAACTACAACTCTCACCACACAATTAATTACGCACACAATTACTACTGTGCCACAGAACGTTAAGTAACTTTGACAATTAAAGCACAAGAATATTTACCATTAATCAATTAAAGACTACAAATCACAATGAAAGTTCAGTCATATATCCCATCAACAGTTACTCCAATAGTTACAATGTACTACCTTAACAGTCCTAAGGGAGGATGGCTCACCATGTACAGTGCAGCACCCAGAGTGCACCACTGTCTTCACTCTTGAGGTCTTCGGTTTGACTCCCGTCGCGCACCTCCTTCTTCACCTGTCGACCCGCAGCAGAAGCCCTCTTGTCTCACCCAGTACTGCTCTGAAGGTATGTGCCTGTAGCCTCGCAGTAGACTCCGACGTCACCAAGACGTCTTCCTGACATCACCAAGATGTCCTCACCAGCCTCTCTACACAAGCTTAGCACCTCCTCCGAGCAGGACCAATAGCGAACTCTCGAAGCACTTCTTCTCTTGAATCACCAGGTAGACAGTCTCCTCAAGTCACCAGTTACTGCACTCCTCGACACAACACCGCCAGTTTTGTTCTACACAGCTCACCACCTCTGCAGCACTCCAACACAACACCACAAGTGTTGTTCGTCCTTCCTTCAACCCGCTGGCGTCACACAGCCTCGACACCAACAACAGCTGTCGTGTTGCCATCCTCGAGATGCAACATCTCGTCAGCTCAGTCGCGCCGACACAACACCTGAGTGTTGTCTGTCCCTTCTGCAGGGCGCTGATGCTACTCAGCCTCGACACCGACCATTGCTGCCGTGTTGCCATCCTCGTGATGTAACACCTCGTCAGCTCCGCCGATGTTACATCAGCCTCGACGCCGTCAGCGTCGCCTCTCGGCCCGTCACTTCTTACGACGTCCATCGCCACCCCAGTGGCAACACCGCCCCTAGGGGCGCTCGCTGCCTCTCACCACTCTCGGTCTCACTTCATCTTCACTATCACAAGACTGCACAAGACTAACTCTTCCCGACTTTCTTCCAGACTCTGCAATACTAGACTCCGCACAAGACTCTTCAATACTGGCTCTGCAATACTGACTGACTCATGTTGCGCAGTTCCGATGCTTTTATACTGCCCCTTCAGTGACGTCAATAGCTGATGCAATATGATGACATGTGGTCTAAAAATAGACACCACCTCACTCGTGACTGTTGATAGTCACGTATTCGCACTGGCGTCATCGGGGAAACCCAGTGACGTCTCTCGGGAGATGCGACATAGCTGCGAAACCCATGACATCACTGGTTGACTCGCAGGGCTGACCACCCAGCATGATGTAATGTACCTGCTGCCCGGAAAACACGCAACACTGCCCCCTCCTTAAGTCTGTTCGTCCCGAACAGACACAACAGGTTCAACTATGCTTGACATGGGCTGAACCATCGCCTTCGCTACGCCACCTCACGACGCCACTCGTCGCCGCAACACCTCCAGTGTTTGGCTTCTCGGCAACCTGCCATCCATCAGGTTTTGATTCTGCACTGGTTGTGCTGTCTTTTCCGGTAACAAGATGTCCACCTTCAGGACGATGACGAAAGTCTTGCCAATCCTCCTCAATCACATATTCACTGTTCAATCTTCGTGTCTATACTGTCCATCCTTACATTTACAATGTCTAATTTCTGACACACAAACTCTTTCACATAGTCTAATTTTCTGTTCACCACTACATTCACTTTGTCCATTTATACACCTACCAATCTACAAAATTACTTACATTATCCACTTGCCTATTTACACTTTCAGTTTTCTTATTTACATATTTACAATTACACTTTCATTGACTAAACTCATGTGGCCATTTAACTGTCCACACATTCCCTCAATAAAGACCCTTAGTGCTTCTATTTCTGTACCTTTCCAACTGAACCTTTAAACATAAAATTTATTAAGTAGTTCATGTAATTAAACAGCAATTGTGTGCAATGATTTAATTTACAGAATTAATTATTGAATATACTTTATGCCTCTATCCCACTTCTGACACCAGTGTTACAAGTTTGAGACATAAAACTGTACGTGTGGGCAATTCCCATGAGTTCTTTTGGGATAGAGGTCTTATAATTATAAATAAAAGAGTTAAATTAAGTACTGGATTTAATAGCTCACAAAGCTACGAAATACACAAAACAGTAATCAACTACAACTCTCACCACACAATTAATTATGCACACAATTACTACTGTGCCACAGAACGTTAAGTATCTTTGACAATTAAAGCACATGAATATTTACCATTAATCAATTAAAGACTACAAATCACAATGAAAGTTCAGTCATATATCCCATCAAAAGTTACTCCAATAGTTACAATGTACTACCTTAACAGTCCTAAGGGAGGATGGCTCATCATGTACAGTGCAGCACCCAGAGTGCCCCACGGTCTTCACTCTTGAGGTCTTCGGTTCGACTTCCGTCGCGCACCTCCTTCTTCACCTGTCGACCCGCAGCAGAAGCCCTCTTGTCTCACCCAGTACTGCTCTGAAGGTATGTGCCTGTAGCCTCGCAGTAGACTCCGACGTCACCAAGACGTCTTCCTGACATCACCAAGATGTCCTCACCAGCCTCTCTACACAAGCTTAGCACCTTCTCCGAGCAGTACCAATAGCGAACTCTCGAAGCACTTCTTCTCTTGAATCACCAGGTAGACAGTCTCCTCAAGTCACCAGTTACTGCACTCCTCGACACAACACCGTCAGTATTGTTCTCCACAGCTCACCACCTCTGCAGCACTCCAACACAACACCACAAGTGTTGTTCGTCCTTCCTTCAACCCGCTGGCGTCACACAACCTCGACACCAACAACAGCTGTCGTGTTGCCATCCTCGAGATGCAACATCTCGTCAGCTCAGTCGCGCCGACACAACACCTGAGTGTTGTCTGTCCCTTCTGCAGGGCGCTGATGCTACTCAGCCTCGACACCGACCATTGCTGCCGTGTTGCCATCCTCGTGATGTCACACCTCGTCAGCTCCGCCGATGTTACATCAGCCTCGACGCCGTCAGCGTCGCCTCTCGGCCCGTCACTTCTCACGACGTCCATCGCCACCCCAGTGGCAACACCGCCCCTAGGGGCGCTCGCTGCCTCTCACCACTCTCGGTCTCACTTCATCTTCACTATCACAAGACTGACTCTTCCCGACTCTCTTCCAGACTCTGCAATACTAGACTCCGCACAAGACTCTTCAATACTGACTCTACAATACTGACTGACTCATGTTGCGCAGTTCCGATGCTTTTATACGGCCCCTTCAGTGACGTCAATAGCTGATGCAATATGATGACATATGGTTTAAAAATAGACACCACCTCACTCGTGACTGTTGATAGTCACGTATTCGCACTGGCGTCATCGGGGAAACCCAGTGACGTCTCTCGGGAGATGCGACATAGCTGCGAAACCCATGACATCGCTGGTTGACTCGCAGGGCTGACCACCCAGCATGATGTAATGTGCCTGCTGCCCGGCCAACACGCAACAGTATCGTTTCAGACTCACCAATATAATTATTCTGAAAAAGAAAACTAGACTACGTACATTAGGCATAATTACGTAGTTTCCTTCGTTTGGTATAGAGCTTCTGCGTAGATGCTAACTTATTGATGACCATGCCAACTTTTTTAGGATCGTACTAGGAAGTACGCGCAAGAATTTACTAGCGCAAATGACGCAATGCCCTCGAATGTATAAATGCTTATATTAACAATATAAACGTAACGTTAATGATACATGGCCATTTAGAGAGTGTTGCGACTTAAATCTTTCTTTTAATCACTACTATGCTTAATCATCCTGATAGGATAGTGGCTAGAGAGTCCCTCTTAACCCTAACGTCGTGTGTTCCAGCCTCCAACGAAATTGTTCTGTTACGTGACTAAATTATGTAGTTTTCTCTTCATGCACAGTACGTCATTAATTTCTCCGTTAAACTTTTAAAGTATTTTTTACTCAACGCATGTTTAACTTAATTCCCTTACATATAAAAATTATAACTCGAATTTTATCACGGTGTAAAATTATATTTTTTATTCGCTGAAACTAGTGCAACTTTTCTAAGTTGTTTTCCTATTCCAACAATTGACATTCCCTGAATAATGTTCGAGATTTATGTTGTATACTGTACTGTAACTTTGCTCCAAAAGTAACTAGAGATTACTTCACTTACTAAGCTAGGGAATATTACCTTAACTGCTGGAGTGAAATTAACATTTTGAACTTACGTAAATCATTGCATTACGATTCATTACGTTAAAGATGGCTGTGACATCTAAGCGCTTCATGCATAGACTGACCTAATTCGTGGCTAACAATAAACTGGAAGTGAACAGTTTTTTTGACATACGCCATTGTGGGCGAATGTTGCCGTATTGCAGAAAAACCCACAATAAAATAAAAACAAAAAACAAGCAAAGAAAAGCCAGTATGCTGTAGTGAACAGACATAAAACAATCCCAGAAGACGACACGAGGACAAAAAAAGATTCAAAAGACACAAAATTAATTCCCCAGTAGAATATAGTCGATTGGAGGAGGACAACACAGAAAACAACAAAAGGCAGACGAAAAAATAAAAAACAACAAAAGACAGACGAAAAAATAAAACAATAAAAAATGGGACGTGTTAAAAAGGGACCAAATGGACGAACGGCGACAGCACAAATGACGAGAGACACGAATGGATGTGTACAAAGACGGGACACAGCACAGACAAAAACAGAAGAAAAAATAGTAGGCTTCTCAAGACAACAGATGCGACGTTTCGGGAGCTGGTGTTTGTTCCCGTTTTCAGGCACATGTACAGACTGAGGAACTCCATCAGACTGACTGTGACATCTGGAAAAACGAGGATCTTATTTGGATATGTGCCTACATGTAGCTCAGCCAATGACAGCGCAGCTGCCTCCTGATTGTTTGCTAACAAGCAGTAGAGCTAAAACATGGCATATTTGATCGAGGCAATGCATTTGTTTGCAAATAACCTGTATCGCAAAACAAATAAGAGATCTTAATACATTGCCGTGTGCGGTATTTAATCTTTGTGGGGGACGAGTCTGCTGAGTGGCTATGCTGACATTAGTTTGAATGGAGGGGGTCCAGGGATCCTCCACCGGGAAAATTTTGATTTTTAAGTGCAAAATGGGGGTTATTTATGCAATTTTCATACATAAACTTTGAATACACCGCTGGTAGGAATATTATTGTTTTAATTAGATAATTTACTATTGGACTAGTTTTCTTTGAGGGGGACAATCCTTCACTAAATAATTCTTTTTTTTTGGGGGGGGGGAGATTGTCACCCTCGCCCCCCTCCCCCTAGGCACGCCAATGTCTTAATACCTCACTGTAGAAGGTCATATGAATGGCGAAAGTAACAGAAACGTCGTACGCATAAACTCTCTTGATTCCACTTAAAATTAGAGTTTGAATTACGCTACAGTTAAGGTTAGTTTGACAAAAGAGAAACGTGACGTAGTTAAAAAAACTCGGGGTTTCTCATCTCAGAGAATTATTGAAATTTGGACAGTACAACGTCAATCAAAATGCAGTTATCGTGCCAACGTAGCATTTTACTTACAGAGTGCTTGAGAAACTGAATTAAATCTGAGCCATAATTCAGTTTTTTATTCATATTTAACGATTTTTCTCTGGAAAATTAATTAATTTTGTTTTCCTTTTCACGTTAAGGTCCTGTGACACTGTCCAATTTTTGTCTCCAACTATATTTAACAATAAAGTTGAAAGACAAACATTTGACAAATATAGCTATAGATTATTCTATCAAAAAATTTGTATGCTTGATATAAAATGTGTTTGAAAAAATGTCACTCTGTAAATTTTTGGAGCTTGTTTGTGTTTCCTACTTGTTAGGTTACGATAAATTACATAAGTGACAAATTATTGTACAAAACAAATTTAAAGTGATTTCCATATTACAATACGTGGATAATAAACTTATAAGCAAAATAATTTACTTTCCAATTTTTTATTACAGGCGGTTTGACGTTTTCTACTTGTTAAGTTGTTGGATTATTGCAAAATTACAATACAAAATCTAGTGTAAAGTGCATTCAATATTAAATTAATTCTAAGTAGCCTGATAAAGATAGTAACTTCTATAATATTATCTTAATCGAGTTTGTTTGATCTCAGGTTAAGCCAAGTTGTTTTAGTTGTAAAATTACTGTACAAATAATAATTTTGAGTGAAGTAAATCTATTAATAGTTGCAAATAAAATTATAAACAGTCTAACATTTCTTGTACTAACGACAATGACTTAATTTTTCTGCAGTTAATATGTAGGCATGTTTTGTAATTAGCAGGTAGAAATTATAGACTTCTAGGTTACTGCTAATAAATCGCGTTAAAACGTGTGCTCGCATTTTTTCTTAAGATGTCTTACATTTACTTAATTAAATTTAAAACCAGCCTTTGTATCGTTCAAATTTACAAATAGTTTTGTTTAAATGAACAGCACACATAACATTCCGATCAATTTAAATTGTATGTAATTGATTTTTCTGTACATTTAAACTATACAAAAGTTTTCGTTTCAATCCAACGTTGTACAGGAATGTAGGTCATGATAGACTACTATTTTCGTTTCCAGAGAGCACGATTCTGATTGGCTGAGTCGTCCTAACACCCAATCAATTTTAGAACCCGTTTGATTTGCAAATATGAAAACAAGAGCCATAAAATATCTCCCAATAAATGTGGCCGCGGCAGTGACGGTTTTGTGATGCACTACCATTCAACTTTATTTGACCCACATTATTTAAAGCAACTGGATGGAAAAATTTGATAGTGTGATCGGGGCTTTATAAACTGTCAGCTGAAGAACAATGCGCTGTACGTAAAATTCCAAAGTTTCTGAGACCATTGTGAATGAAATATAGTGGATAGTTTCGGCCGAATGAATCAATTATATTGAAGGTCACAGTAAACCTATAACTGTAAAATTTGTGTACTTGGATTTTATTTTCATGAACGTTCAAACTAAAACGGTAATATGTATTAGAGTAAGTTCGTTGCAATTTTATTTTAAAAAAATAATTTACTAATAATGGTTACATGTCAAATTTCTGTGGATACTCGAATGCGAGAGTGCTTCTGGCTTACTGCATAGCAAACACCCCACTGGCATTATATTGGAAAAGTATAAGACTATATCTGTAGATATCTAACTTTACAGAAAAGAGACATAAACTGCACATATTCATTCACTTGTTGGTTATTAACATTGACGACATGCATTTATTCGCTATTATCCTCAAATGTATGCTAGTTCACATAATTGTAAGATATTGTCTGTGTAATTCAATTTCTATAAAAACCCAGCTGAAACAAACGCATTTTAAAATAATAGTTTTACTGTGACTCAGTGTGTACAATTGAAGTATTGTGGCTCGGACGGAAACGGTGACTCAATAGGTCATGGTCTATATTCAGTAACCATCCAAGCATTTCACTGGAGTGACTTGGAGAAAATATTGAAAAAAAAAATCAGAATGGCCGCACCGGGAACCGAGCCCTGGTTCTCTTTGTATAAAAATACGTTGTTTTAAAACTCTCTATCTCGCTCGGCCTGTAGGTATATGAGCGGCATCAGTCAGTGTGTGTAGGTAGGAAGGTGGTGAGCAGGAGGGTAAGAGAGCACATGAAGTGTGTCCGAGCTGAGGCAACACCACCGAGACTCAAGGCCTGACGACCCGAGCGTGACGTCACAGGCAGGAGGCGATACAATCACGGCGCGCCCTCCCGAGGCCTCTCATCGTCTTATGAAGTAGCGCACGGTAAACATCAGCTTGGAAAACTAAATTGTTTATTCGTATTTAGATGCTGTGGAGATATGATGGGTTTCAGAAATATTTATATTAT
>PNEQ01092175.1:0-15366 GCA_003012365.1 Medauroidea extradentata
GGCAATTACGTATGAAATTTAGTTAACATCGAAACAAGTTAATTGGGCTATTCCCTGTACATAAAACAGTTCACATTGAAATACTGAATAAAATAAAACTTGATTCAAGTCTCTATGACAATTTTGACTAATTACATAACTATAGCATACACACATTTATTTACAAACTTTACGAATGAATAAAGTTGCGCATCTCACCGTATCGTTTCATGACGTCATATTAAATATAAAGGTGGGTATTATGCACGTATATATCTTTTAAAAGATTTTGCGCCAAGATTCGTTTACCTAAAGAGGATCACAACAACACCCATTTTAGTAATATTCGGCAGCGTAAAAATCAACATTTTAGGGCATACACGCATATAACGTTCTTTGAACGCTATTCCTAAGCAGACTTAACATACACGTGCTAGAAAGTTTTCTAATAACATTGTAACTGCCGAAGCTCTGCGCACCACTAGGTGGCCTGGACAGGCGACACCCTTAAAGGTGTTCAAATGATATCAAATCAGGTATCAAATCATGATTTTATAATTTCTTGAAATGGTGTTAGTTTTGTATATACTAGCTACTTGTAGGTGCAGTTTGTTCTTGCGAAACAATTTAAGCTCTCAAAACGGTGCGATGAAATTCAAATGTGCATGTTACGTTGCCATGCAAACGGAAACCAGTGGACTTACTCGAATGAAGTTATCCACAGCGAAATAACATGCCAACGGCTACGTTAACTAGCATTTATAAATCCACTACGTATTAGCTTTTTAAAAAAAAATCGAAAACATACAGAAAAAGGTTGCAAATTCAACCAATTTTTTTAAATACTGAAGTTATATTCACTGTGAATTTTGATACTATTATGTTACGTAAGCCACAGCATGCTATTTCACTGATAATCATTTCATTTAAGTAAGTCAACTGATTTTTACTCTTTGCACGGCAGCGTAACATGCACATTTTGACTTTCGCGCAGCACCATTAGAAAGCTATGGGAGCTAAAAAATTTTTATAAGAGGAAACTGCACTCACAACTACCGTCTACAAAACTAACACTGTTTAGAAAAAATAAAAAAATTTTGATACTAAACACACTTGAACAACCTTAAACGGAGACCTCAATGTGGTGAACTTTCCTAATCAGCAATTATATCAAGCCGTTTGACAACTCGGAAGTTATTAGTTTTGCAACCATTACTTTTGAATATTTCAAGTGGAATGTTTTCTAGTATTTCCTTACCAGCAAGATTCGTAGCTTACTGGTAATTTAACACTTAACTACCCAATAAAAGTTATTACTTTAACAAACTAAATCCGGTCATGTGACCAATTAATTGACTAAAACTATCAGCTGGAAAACAGTCTCTGATTTTCTGAAACCTCATTAGCCGGACAGATGACAGCTGTCATGTGACATATATGGATATATTTAAATGACACATAGCACTGTAGCTACACCAGCAACTGCCGACATTATTCGAACGTATGTTAATTATTTATACTAACTACGAAATACAAATACAATGTTTGTGAATAATTTCATTTAAATCGAGTTTCTGCATTCCTATGTGCAGTCACGCAGTCAAACAACAACTTCGCTTTAAGCCCCTGTTGAAAAAGCAGAGGGGTTGTAAGTTTGACTGCTGTGTCTGTATTTCTGTCTGTCTGTGTATCTGTATGTGGCTTCGTAGCGCCCAAACGGATGGACCGATTTTACTGATTCGTTTTTAATTAAAAGCTAGTTTCATTTGGATGGCTCTTATTTGTGCTTGATGAAAATCTGTCTAGCTGTTTAAAAGTTATGAGTAGAGACAGGAAATTTCGCGAGAAGATTTTTGCACCACTTTGTTTCAGTGCCTTACGTGCGCACCTGCATCTCTGCTATGTGGTCAGTGATTGGATGCCGTAACACCCAGCGTGTGGAGGTTAAACCCGCAGATCACAGACGTGTTGTGTGGCAGTTATCCGTGTACTGATTGGCGCAGACAAATGAATAACGACTCTGCACAAAAACACTCTGCCAATAGCCATGAATCTGAGCTGCAGGTGTGCACGTAAGGCACTGAAACAAAGTGGGGCTAAAATATTTTCAACAAAAATTCCGCTCCCTAGTTATGAACCCTTTTCCAGATAAGTTTATGAATTTTATAGACATTTTATTTTTTTTTCCCGATGCCTCAGAGAGAAATTACAATTCTTAGTGCACCTCATTCCTAATATTTAATTAATATACAAAATAATTGGGTGTCTTAAGAACCATAAGTGGTTACATAAACCATGTATTCGAATCATCGAGGCACTGTCTATATTCCTGAATTATAGCTACAGTGAAAAGTTTGCCTTATCGTATATTATTACTTTATTCTGTACTTGCAGCATGGCTGAGTGCATTACACAGGAGTATCCTTAAAGCAATGTTACACGGGCTTTATTCGATGTCTACAACCAATTAACTAAAAATGATTTAGACAGAGTACATAACAGTGATTCAGTTACAGAAAATATTATATTTACTACGTACGCTATATTCTAAAAGTATAAGTTTAAAAATCTACAAAAAAACATTATCACAAACTTTAATAAACATTCGCCACATAAAACGATCCCTTAAAAAGTAAAAAAAAAAAATTAAATAACTTGACATGATTGTCGATATTTTAATGTGCCAGGGAATGATAAGTAAACAAAACAGGTAGGTAGTTAAAATTAGCGAAATTGAAACAGAATACAACAAAAAAACGGTACCAAATCCACAAAATTACGTATCAACCCATAAGTTGAATTTGTATGTTGTTAAATTGTTGGGCATATACTTTAAAATTGTTAATATACGTAAGTTTTTTCTACATTTAATTGTTCTGTTCTAACTTTATTGATTTTAAGCACATGTTTGGTTTAATTAGTGGCCCCGGAGCACTAAAGGGAAAACCATTATTTTGACTTTTTTTTTACGTTTAAAAGGATTGTTCTATGTGTCGGGGATTTATTTACATTTTTAATTTGAGTTTTAGTTCTGTACTATGAAACAACGGGAAACCACAAAATACAAAAAAAAAAATTATAAAATAGTACTTTAAATACGGGAACATGTTTAATCCGGCAGGATTATCTAATGCTGAAGCCAACACTGGAAGTACTCTTCTCGAAGACTTAACACAACTAAACGGACGTAAAGTAATGGTGGAGGCGGAGCGGGTAAAGTAGGGAAGATGAAACACGCTAACATAATGTTATGTTTCACGAGGTGTCAGAATCTAAAATGCCTTGCCTCGAGATCAGGTGAGATTATGATGTACCACCAGTGTATGATAGTTTATCTTATAATATAGCCGTAATTTTTTTCGGGAAGAATTTATAAAAAAATCACACGAAAACATGTACAAAATAGAAAGAAAAATGGTACGGTGTCTGGAATATTTAAGTCCATAAATCTCGACCACACCATGTTATTTAAGTGATCCTATATCACGTTTCTGAAAATAGCCATTCTTTTTATTTTTACGGTGTGCACAAACACGAATGACAAAGCGAGAAAATCTCAACTTCACATGTGTTCAACAACTACTTATTTGAACATGTACAAGCAGTTAAGGATTGCGAGACTGAAATTCATGTTACACAAAACAGTGTATTTAAAAAAAGTCATGTTTTCTTCGCCGTCCCTTAAGATTGTTTTACGCCGAAAAATTCGTAATTTTATAACTGTCCAACTCTTGCGCATTTTGCGCATTAATTTCCTACAAACAAAATATTTTTCGGTTCCATAGTTTTTGTACAAGCGCGTGTCAAAGAAGCGATTTGACTATTTTCGCTACTTACCCAAAATAAAAACTTTTCAAATGTTACGAATGAAGTAATTTAAAGTGAAAGTTAGTGTATTATACCCTATCCATTCTAAGGTTGCAGCTAATTCAGTCAAGTGAATGACAATAAAATTTTTGCACAGCATAAATTTCATTTGAATTATTGGAAAATACAAGTAAAGTTTGTAACGGCACAATCACAAAGTTAGGAATGAAGACATAATTCAATTGCTTTGATTTACTTAGTTAGCTATTTTTATTTCTGCTGCAACCTTACAGTGGATGGAGTATAAGGTATGGAGTACCTGTGTAATTTCCCGTTAAAAATTATTTGTATTTTAAAAAGTCCTTGGCTGTACCCAAATTTTTGCATATTATGTTTGAGTACCTGTATTTTTTAAAGATAATTTTTACGTGAAATAACAAAGATTTAATTTTGTCGCCTAAGAGGGCGTGGTACATAATTCAACGTTAAAAGCATTAATCTATGATTGTAGGTTTCTTGAAGACAATTTGCGAAAATTATACAATAGTCATCCTAGACAATAGTTTAAGCCAACGTTTTGAGCAAAATTGTTTCCAGTGTTACGAACTTCTGAGGCACAATCTCTGACGCCGAAACCTCGTGCATTTAACTGCGGCGCAAGAGATCACGCGTAACGAATCAGTAATTCTGGATAAATTTTTACTCCTAAAGCTGGCAAATACCATTATCTAGGATTTCCATTGATATTTTATCCATATTGGCTTCGGAAAAAGCGTAGAAATCAATTTATGTTTTCAGCGTTTATTTATCTACCACGCACTGTTAATACAATTACTTTACCACTAAATTATTTCATTCGTATCGCTTGAGTAGTTTTTACTTTGGGTAAGTAGCGAAAATTGTCAAATCGTTACGCTGATTTGCGCTTGTACAAAAAGTATGGAACCGAAAAATATGCTTTATTTGCGGGATATTACTATTACTGTAATTTGTAAGATTGTGTCAGCGTTAGACACGAATACAAAATTACGAATTTTTCGGTGTAGATCGCTCTTAAGTAATTACTAGAGCCACGATTTTATGGCGAAAAGATTTTTGCAACATTTGGTTTCGATGCGTCATGTGCACACCTGCAGCTCTGCTACATCGTCTGTGGTTGGATGATCTCACTCTCACTGGCCTTGGCAAATTATAGACGTACAGACTCACAATAATCTTATTCTGATTGGTGCAGTCAAATGAGAAACGTGTCTGAACATAGACACGCTGCCAATAACCTTGAAACAGAACTGCCGATGTGCACGAGAGACACTGAAACAAAGTGGGGCAAGAATCTTTTCGTGACAAAATCGTGGCCCTAGTAATTACAGACTTAGGTATGGTTTAATGGGGCTATTTGTCGAAAAAAATATTTGAAATTAGCATTTTAAAGGATTCTGATAATTTTCATTTTAATTCCAAATATTTTCTAGTGTTCTTCGTCTTTCTTGTCAATGTGAAAATTTAACGGGAGAAATTGGGGAAAGGGAATTATAACTCCTGTAGCCACCCATCTTTTCAGTGGATCTATCTATTTTTCGCGTTTAAAACCGTTAGGAGATACCGTTTTTATTACTAAATCGAACATTTTTGCCAAGTTACACTAAAAAATTGGAGATTTAAAGAAGCAGTTTATTGAGGTGGAATTTATTTGAATGATCTTTAAATCTTAACTTCAATCTGCGCTAAGCGACGGGGATACGTAAAAACAAAGAAACCAACGTCCAAAAACGAACAAGTTATTTAATTTCCTACTTCATAGCACGTTGCACTTATGTATGACGTTCGAATGTATCCACGCTAAATATCTAAACCCTAAATCCCCAAACAGGTAGTTTCGGGCGCGCCACATGCCACTGCTTCTAAATCGGCAAACAGACAGTATATTATAAACATAGCAGTTTTTTGGACATACACATTTGCGGGCGAATGATGCCGTATTGTTAGAGCCCACGATTTCCGCGAAAAGAATTCTGCAACAGTTTGTTTCAATGCCTCATGTGCACATATGAAGCTCTGATTCGTGGTTATTGGCAGAATGTATTATTGCACAGACGTGTCTCATTTGACTGTGCCAACATGAACAAGGTTACTGCGACACCACACGTCTGTGATTTTCGGATAGAACCCTAGATGCTGAGAGTTAAAAACAGCCAATCACTGACCATGTAGCAAGGCTGCATATGTGCACATCAGGCATTGAAACAAACTGTTGCAGAATTCCTTTCGCGAAAAATCGTGGGCTCTGCGTACTGCAGAAAAACCCACAGCAAAACAAAAAACCAGAAACAAAGGAAGAAAAGCCAGTAAGCTGTAGTCAACAGACACAAAACACACATTCCTTTCAAGAATTATCTATATGTTTTGTCAGTTGACTATAGCTTACTGGATTTTCTTCCATTGTTTTTGGTTTTATTGTGGGGTTTTCTGCTATGCAGCAACATTCGTCCGCAACGGCGTATGTCCAAAAAACTGTTATGTTTATAATACGAACACTTTGCAAGAATCGTTCAAAGGTCACAGGTAGCATATTCTTTAACGCAACATTACAAAAGCCATCCTTATCTACAATTTGACGATACTTTCTGGAATTATTGTCTTTGATGAAAATATGTTTTTTATGAACACGATAGAAAACAAAAATGCAGAGTGGAATATCTAAAAGTATGTAAGTGCCTAACTACGTTTCCCAATAATTGGGGAAAAACAGCATTGCAAGACCTTACATGGGCGTAAGTTGACCATTTTGATGGTGGCAAGGATTACCAGGCATAAAAGATTTTTTAAAAAAAGGGGGGGGAATCTAACAGCTTCCATGAAAAGTATGTATACGCTTCTGTATTGATTATTTTATATCATTAGCTAAATTAAAAAAAAAAACAGTGTGATGGAAAATACACAACTAAAATTGTATTCTCAAGCTAAGAAAGAGAATTTTATACTCTCTATCAATAAAATTTTGGGGTGGCAACCGCCACCCCTCGCCACCCCACGAATTACGCCTATGCTTGTAGACGTATGAAAGGTAAGATCTGCTGACATAAATGTTATTGCGGATATGATTGGATCTTAAATGATATAGGAATACGTTAGCTCTTAAACATATACTATTTTCTAAGACAGGAAAACAATGTCTTATAATTGGTCACTTAGCCCACATGGATTTTCCACTCTAATAAAGGTTAATCGGGAGTCGTATCCATAGACATAGATATAGGTAGACCCACTATGCCGCAAAAACATTGAGGCAAAAACAACTTCGCTCCTAAACAGCTGATTGTGGCCTGTTTTCACATGGATGCCATTTGAATTTGCTGCAGCGTGTTGTAAAAATGGTCCAGAAATGTGTTGTCCACGGCTGTAATGAAAAAGCAGTCCAAGGGGCACCAATATCATCCAACGGGTACGCTTTCTTAACCGATTATAATTCATATTATATGTATTGCTTGAATTTACTTGTTTCTTTTGATGTTAAAAATCAAGCTCTGTATGAATATTTGTAATTGTGTTAAGCAGATAGTTATTTGCGTATAACAGAACAACACATGGGCTATTTATGTACGTAAAATGTATTGTAATTTAGTTTTGAACGTGCATTCTTTGAAATTTTAAGAACAGATCGCATATTTGTACTTCTTTTGCAGATACCTAGTTTCTTCATATATGAAATACCAAGATTTTACGTTATTTTAAACATTTATGAGTTTTTTTGTAATGCTGTGGTTAGTAATTAATTTGCATTGTTGATTTTTTTTATAAATATAGAATATAATTTGTATTTGTGCTTGTGGAGATAGTTTCTTGGCTCTTGGTGAGTTTAACAAGTGTGTAATGGAAACGGTTCGTATTTTATTAAAACACAAAAACGTTTTAATATTGTCTGGAAAGTAAAATATTTGTGATCTTAAAAAAAATTAAATTTTACTGGTTTTGTACAATTTATTTACAGTGTTACAAATATTGCTGTCAACTGTACATAAGCTGGTAGGCTGCCATATATTTGTCAGTTTACTATAAATTGTTCGTTTAATGCAATTATTGCAAAAAATGTATTCTGTATCCGGTGGAAGCAGAAATATGTAGAAACATGGGCTTTGTTGGCTCATAAATTCTTTCATCATAACATGCTTTAGAATTTAAGTTCTTGTGGACAATTTAGAGTTTATACAATAACAGTCTCAAAATTCTTAGCTTTTTACATTTATGATATTGCTTACACTTTGCATTTTTGAAATAATGAAAGAAAGAAGGTAAATTTTGCGACTATACTGCAAATTATATTATCCTTACACTACAGTACAAATATGGCGATTGAGCTGGTAACATATGAGGGGGTTAGAATGAAAGTGAAGAAATTCATGATTGCTTAGTTTTGCAGAATAAAGGGTTTTATTGTAGGACCTCATAAAACGATTTTCTATAAATTTTACGCAGCGCTGACTTAACGCACTCTATATAAAAACATGGGGCATAGAAATAAAGTCAATGTACAGTAACCACAATGTATTCAAATTAGTGACTTACTTCACTACATTTTAACCCCTCACATAGTAGTTATGCCTCTATCAGCTGGGTATATATTATTATATTCTTTATTGCCTGACAGATTGCGACCAAATTACACATTACGAACTCAGTCACCCTGTCTGTGGGGGCCGCGGTGTCCGACTGGTCAGACCATTTGCCTCCCACCAAGGCAATCCGGGCTCGATTCCCGGCGGGGTCGGTCCCCGGATTTTCGCATGTGGAAATCGTGCCGTTGGTCTGTGGGTTTTATCGGGGATCTCCCGTTTCTCCCGCCCTTTCATTCCGGTACTGCTCATGCCCACCTCATGTCACCCCTCACCAGTGCTAAATACCTCGATGTTAAGCGCTAACTAAAATATCTCACTGTAATGTAAAGTAAATAGAATTTGAGGTATAATCGCAGATTTGAAATTTTTCTGCTCAGAATTTTAAAAAGGCGAAAAATAATAAAATTCAATATGGCGACTGAAACCGAGCCATTAATTAATTAGGTACCTGTTACCTGTATGCTGGTCCGGAGCCAGCTTAAAGAAACCTCTCTCGTTCCCACGGTGTAACTTAGCCAGAATTTTGTATGAGGATAAACTGGATAAATTAATTTAACTAACTGTATGCACATTATATATATATAATTATAGCTATGCATATGTTATATTAAAATGCAGGGGTATAAATGCAGTTGTGAACATTATGAAAAAAATTGATTAATCAAGATTAAGTTACCTACAAACCCTATCGTTAACAACACTTTTGTTAATTTTCCAATTTGGTTTTGTATAATAATTTTTTTATGTACTCTTGACCAAGTACATGTCATATTTTACTGGGATTGGATATAAAAATATTACAATTGCTTTGAACACTGTGGTTTGTGTCTGAATTCACCCTCTCAAGGACTGGTTTCATGTCGTAGAAAAGTGAATTTTGGGTGGGACAAAAATTACAGCCAAATTCACAGAAAGGCTACTACTGCACAATAGAATATAGTCATTAGCCAATGGCATAACTACTGTCTCTTTCGCTGCAAGTTTTGGCAGCATGATTGCTATTACCCAAGCTTTAGTTCCATTTTATTTTTCAGAGCATAACTGGACGAGAAAAGTCCAGAGGTTTAATAGATTCCCAACAAAAACTGCTATTTAGGCAGAGCAATATACCTGAACATTGAATTTATTTACAAGTGCATAATTTAGGTTATTGCAGCAAATACAAAGGTGTCAAATATTCGAACATGGCGTAAACATTAAATATTTTTATCGCAGTGTTGTATTCCTTAAATTAATTACCAAAATTATTAACAACACACGTATTTTGAATTCAAAGTAAACAATGTCGCACAGTGTACCATAAATTATATCTTGTCTGATTTTGCATTACAACCAAATAAATGGGTATAGCATGTGTAAAAATAACTTGCGTTTTATGTCTAGGACAAGAAATCAGACTTTCATAAGTAAATTCCTTTACATTTAACACGACCACACCTGAAATAAGTCATAAACCCTATCTTCCACAGCCAAAGCGTGCCACAATCAGCTGTTTTGTTTTGGCCACACATCGGTAGTAAATAGAGTATAGCTAGAGAAGGTGATTTATCGCGGGAAAAGTTGACTGTTTGCTAGGCTTCAATGTAATGTACAGTATTAATTTCTAACGCTATCATTTCGTTACTGGTGAGTCCCTATTTGACTGGGCCATTGATAACTGTTGTGCGCTACGACTGGACGTCTGTGATTCGTCTATAAACAACTAGACTGTGCTACGTAACCACAGGCCAATAATACATGACGCAGGACGATACACTGATTTGCAGAATACGCTGGCAGAAAACGTTCTCGCGATTATCCACCATCTCTAAGTGTAGCCTACGCTGGGTCTATTCGAACATATGTCGTTGGTCGTATCACCCGTTAGAAGTCATCGCGTGCACTCTGTGAACTGGCTGCAGAACTATTTATTGGTCAACGAGTTCTAGATCTCGCCATTCGAGAACCCGTCCGTCGCAGAGATCTAGGAATCCCCAGCTTTCTCTGCTCGTGTGAATTAGAATTTCTCAGTTTACAGAACTCAAAACTTAATTTCATTTAATTTGCTTAGCTCATGTGGTACCGAGAGAAGTGGCGCAACGTCAACACGTTGAATCGCATCTGAAATAACCCGGGTTACATCCCAGGCTTTGGCCATCCTGATCACGGTCGTAGAAGTACAGGTCTGGACACTCGCCTATTAACCAATGCTATGGAGTTGACCCCTTTATGACTGAAAGCGCCACTAGCAATGAAGTGTTGTTTTAACAATGCAATATAGCGTCGTACTACCACATCTCCTAGCAGCTCCGACACGAGTTTGCTCCTTGTAGTCCCATTTACACAATGTTAAAACAACCCCAGAGTGCCAGTGGCGCCAATCAGTCATAATGGGGTCAATTTTCAACTCCAATGTCCAGACCTGTCCCCTATGACCGTGATCCTGATCATATTGTTTTCCAAAATCGCTCCATGTAAGGTAAATTATGGTTAAAAAGATAATTGTTAAAAGTTTGTTACAGGAAAAGTTTCTGCCGCTTGAGCGCTGGTATCGGTAATAGGTGCAAACTTACCAATCACACAGCTTTCCTGAATGTTAAGTTACATAAAGGTGATAACTTAAACTGCGAAATTGGTTTATATATATTTTTTTATTTACTTAAATAACACATGTAATTTCCAATATTATTATAATTTAATTTTTCTACAGTTTCGTATCCCTTTGCGATAGCAGCGAAACTATTGGCAGAAATTTTTCCTGTGCCAAACTCTCACATAAGAAAAATATTTTCTTTCCAACGTGTAGTTAGAATTAACCTTACTCCAGGCGAATGCTGGCATGGTTCCTGCCCTTGTGTAAACGTTGTGAGTAACAGTCTGTAAAAACCTCGCTGTTGACGTGACGTAAAGCTCGATATAAATATGAGAAATACATTACCTGATGTGCTCTGAATTTGTCAATATTATGAAATAAACTGTAAGCAACGAGCATGAGACCACTGAAATGGTAACGCAATCGCCCATTTAAGTAGTTATCCCTTTACTTCTGAGCAGTGAAGAATTTTTCTGACGTGTTAAAACGTCGTTATTCAAACTCATGTCTTACTCTGTAGCGTGTCCAGACCATCGGTTTGAGAAATAAAAAATTATGGGCAGCGGCATGGCCGCCTTTAATAAAAGGTCGGAGTTTTGAATGTGGCAACGCTGCATCGGAAGCCTGCTGCTTGTCACTTCTTGGCCACCCTAGTCTCTGTAATGTGTCTAGATGCAGCTTTAGTGGCGTGTACACGTCTACACTGACTAGGTCTACCAATGAGCGACCGGCAGTAGGCCTCCGATGCAGCGTTGCCACATTCAAGACTCCAGACTTCTACTAAAGACGGCCATGGCTGCGGGTACGCTTCTTACTACTCTTCTTACTGGTCTACACAAAAAAAAATCTTGGTAGGGCAAAAGTGCATAGTCTAATTATGTAAAATATGCAGAGGAGGTGGTCAATACAAAATTTAAGAATTTTAACTCGTAGTTTGTGTCATAAAATCGAATGTTAACTTTGACAGATTTCAGCAACGGAGGTTCATAACAATTCAGCTTGTCATAAAATCCAGAGTAAAATGAATGGTTTTTAATGATTTTCGTATATTTATTACGATGTTTATAGTTTAATCCCTATACCCTCAATCCAAGGTTAATTTAAGTTTCTCTTGGTTTAATCAGATTTGTAAGCGTAATTTTATGTTTGTTTTGGTTAGTTAAGGAAGTTTAAAGAAGGAACTTAGGTAAGGTTCTGGTCACATATATTTAGATTTGTTGCAGCCGCGGTGGCTGAAGAGGACCATTCGCCTCCCACCAAGGTGATCCGGGTTCGATTCCTTTGTCAGACGATGCCGTTGGTCGGTGGGTTTTCTCGAGGATCTCCCGTTTCCCCCGTCCTTTTATTCCGGCGCTGAAGACCGCGATATTGTTAAGCTCTGGTCAAAATCTCTCACTCTCACTTTAGATTACTGTAGTTTGGATTGGTTTCGGTTAGTTGAAATGCATAAAATTGCTATGTGTCGAATCGTTCAGATTTTGCTAGACTAAAAACTATGGTAAATTATGTGGAAGTGCTTTTTTAAGTACGCTTCAACATTCACTATAGCTCTTCGATCAAACAAAACTTGTCCTCCGATTCGCAGATTCGGAGCACGCACTTCTTCTTTCTTTATTTATTATATTTTTTTACATTTAACCAAACTTTAGATGATATGTAATTACGTAAACATTACCTAACATAACATACAAACGTACACTGTCTTAGACTAACTTTAAATATGTTAAACTACACTAAACTAACCTAAACAAACGCAAACTACCAAGAAGCCTAGAGTAATCATATCTAACCTAAACAAACATATAATAACATTAACAATTAAGGTTCAAACAAGACTGAACGAACCAAGATTGAGAGGTTTAGAAGGGTGTGTTACTACAACTTAACGATTTGTTAACATTTCGATAAAGATATTAAAATTTCATACAATATTTATAGCTAATTTTCCATAAAACATTATGACAACTATTTATACTCCGAAATCTCAAACTTCGAAATTGACACCCATTCTACACAATACCCATCATAAAAATTATCAAATGAGATGAGTAATTTAAGCAGTTCTAAGATTGCTCCCTTTCAGTTTAATAATATTAACAGAACAGTTTCAAGTCTGTAGAGGGGCTGGGAGGTGGAATGTTGTCTACTCCCAACTCCCCTGCACAGAAACACCCCTCAGTACATATATTTATTTATTGTTATCCTATAAAAACAAATGAAATCGCCGTTCAAAAATTATCGGTTTTCACAATAGAGCGACGTGTCTCTTAGCGACGAACGTCATCCATTCAGAGCCTTGACCCTAACGATAAGTGTCGAGAACATTGCACGTGCGGCAGACATTGGATTTGACGCTCATAGATGGCGACGGTTACAAAGAAGAAGAAAAGTTGTTTACATTTTAAGACTACACGACTATTTTTCAAGTTAGAACAAAGCTAAAAATAAGTTTTATACTAATAAAATTATATTAAAATTCCAGTATTTGTGTAAATTAAGGTAATCATTGTGTAAGTTCGTTGAAAAGAAACTAGTATATTTGCCATACTATATTTTTTTTCGGTATAAACTTGAACCTCTGCTTTTTGTTCGATATATACTTAGTTAAAATGATGCGAGCATTAACAGACTATCGACTTTTTATTTTCCATTCATGATTCTTCAGAAAACTTATACAGTTACTAAGTTATTTCTATAAATTAAATATAGTAGCACAAGTTCGTGTAGCCAGTGGCCGGCTATATTTCATCGCTCTATTATGAAGCCGTAGCAGGAATTCGTCGCTGGTGGCAAGCGTCGGGCGTATCGCACCGCTGTATTGTGAAAACCGCTTTCGGATCAAGCGAGTCACTTGCCAGAAAAACTGCACGCCATTTAAGGTTGTTCAAGTGGGGAAAATTACATTTGTATATTTGAATGAAACTGTTTGATTCACAGACGGTACTTGAGAGTACATTTACCTCTTACGAAAAAAAAAAAAAATAGCTCAGCCAGTTTTACCACAGTGGCATTTCAGAATCAAAATGTACATATTTTTACTTCATCTACAAATCTTGAAAACCAGTACAAATAATGAAATAAAAAAATCACAGCGAAACTTCATGTCACGGTCTACGGCTTAAGCATATAGAAACCCATTACGTACGAAAAATATTGAGATATTTTTTTTAACTATTTTCTACAATATACTTTTTTTTTTACTTTTAGAAATTTTTTTTAATTCAAAAATATTTTATATAGGATTTTTATATGCTTCAAGTCGTAGACCGTGACATGTCCATTTTATGTTATATATGTTTCCATTTCATTATGTTTACTGGTTTTCAAGATTTGTATGAAGTAAAAATATGTGAATTTTGACTTTGAAATGCCACTTATGGGAAAACTGGTTAAAGTAATACTTTTTCGTAAGAGGTAAATGTACCTTCAAGTAATGTCTACAACTAACCGTATTTTATACAAATATAAAACTGTAATTTTTCGCCACTTGGACGCCCTTAAGCACTTTGGAAATATAGGCGATGAAGCAAGAGGAGTGCGACACAGCGTCGGTCTTACAGCTCGCCCGTTCCCTTGCAGTTATCGCTTGTCAGGTTACCTCGGTGAGCCGGTCATTTATAATAACCCGTGGACTGTAGCATTTAGGTTGTCATCACAATATTACAAACAAGCTCATTTTAACGGAAATCGATAAATGCTAACGTGAATGCGTGTAATAGTTTCCCGTTCCAAGACCTTTACATAAAGTTGCCTAGGTTAGCTGGATCACGTAACAATGTGTAATTGATTACCAGAGATTAGCCATATTGATAACAGTCACGTTTAAGCCATTCAGGATTGTAATTGTTCTGCAGTTCAATATAAGCCTGCTTTCTACATTGATAAATGTCTTATTAAATGACCGAAAAAAATTTTCAATGCGTTTTATGTACATTACATATATTTCGCGATATTATGCATTTCTGTATAAATAAAATACATATTTTGTATTCATCATAATAATGTGTGAGTAGTAGATAATTCTTATTTCTCGAAGAAGAAAAACAGTTTAAGAGACAAGTTTCAAGCTAGTAAAGAACTGTAATAGGCGGCCTAATCTCACTCAGTGAGCTATGTAGGCATACTCCAGTGACCTCACTTTATGGAATAATTAAACTACTTCTTTGAATATTCATGGATTACTAATTATATTTGTCTACTGTAACATAGCAATTGATTATTTGTATATATCCGCATGATTTGTTTATGTTTAGGAATATTGACGTTTGTTTGTCTATGTATACTTAAGTATCTTTGGCCGTAGACACCTCGAGCCGTGTTATTTTATTACGTGTTCCTGGTTTTGTAATTTATATTGTAATAGAATTTATCAGTGGTAATGGTCTCCAGGTTTCT
>PNEQ01092177.1:0-18541 GCA_003012365.1 Medauroidea extradentata
AGGCGAATGCCACTTGTTTAGCAGTCTTTACAATGGTATGTACTTAGCAGTCTTCAGGGGGATTTACAGTTGTTCATTAAAGCCTGCACATCTTCCATAAGATTTTGCTGATTCTAGGTACTCCTAGTGTTGGCAATGCATTAGTAGCTTTCTTCTTATACTCCAGACAAAGATCAGGTAGCAAAGGTGCATCCCCTGATCAAGGCTAAGTAGGTAAAATTATGATAATAGGGTTTTTTACTAAATGACTGCACTGCTGATACCTCTCTTGTACTGCCTTATGTTTACACTCTTCAAGATCACAATCACACAGATCTGTAGTTAAAATATCCACTATATTCAAACAATTAATTTACAGAATCTTGGTACTAGTTATTTGAAAATTACATAAATCATTTCAGTTTCAGCTTTACCACTAATTCACTAGCTACCCTCATTTTGCACATGGTATGCATAACAGAAACTATCACAATAATTGCCACAGCCATGGACTTACTTCTGGCACAACTACTGTGTCTCGCAACAGACAAGGGCACTATAGCGCTGGTATCATCCCAGCCTCAATTTTAAGTTCAAAATGACACGCCAGATGTGGGCTGTGGCAACGCCACTAGATCAACCTGACACTCATATTTAAGTGTAAATGAGAGGGGCTGAGATGGGACCTGATTATGGCCGCCTTGTGGTCTGCAGTCCAAGGCAAAGAATAGACTGCAGTAGTCATGAGCTGCCTATAATTACATACATAATTGTTGGCAGTCAGCATGTAAGGAGATGGCCTATTGCCGCCAAGCTGTCAGCAGATCATGGCTGAGGACTGTATTGTAGTGGCGTTTGGCAGTCAGCAAGTGTGCGAGTGCCAGGAAGACCCAGAATGTAGGCCGAGTCCCTGATAACTCAAGAACTAGAGCTGACCACCCTCCTTTTACACCAGAAAAACAGGGTGGGTGGCCTCCTGAGGGGGCGGAAATAACTGTACCAAGGAGTGGACTGTCTGCTGGGAGCTGGTAAGCTAAGTACTCTAAGAGAAACACTGCCGTGGGCATGCGTAAGTTATATACTTACAGTCAAAATTCCCCAACTGCTTACTTGATGCAGGTGATACCTGAAGCTATACTGTAAGAAATTTTAATACAACAAAGCAACAATGAAGGGTTTATATACATAATTAATTCCTTCAAGAATGTCCTTTTCCTGTGAATGCTCTGATCACTAAGTCAGTGCATGGATCACACCAGCGAATAGACACAAGGTCACTGCTTACATAACACACGAAAACTATGAACTGTTAAGCTGTTACACAAAATAGCATTAACACAGAATCAAGCACAATGCATATGTTAATGGAATCAATAGCAACAAGAAATTATAAACAAGAAGTGTAACTGGTTTAAAGGCAATATCAAAGATAAGTGCAAATCACGGCAGAATGTAAAATGACTAAACATTAAAGGTGCTAATGCAATGCATTAAGTTGTCAACACATCTAAACCTGATAAATAACACACATGTAGCAGTTGGACATGGAGAAAACCAGTGATGCAGTGCACATCCTATTCTTCAATATGTTTCTTTCTGCCTACAATGGACGACTTGTAGGTATAGAATTGGTGGGATTGCAGCCAGCTTGATGAATGACCTGAAGATGGCTGGTGAAATCCAAACAGTATTACATTTGTATTTTATGACTCACAAACATATGCCAGTTACACAGTCCCCTACAGCATTGTAAAATCACAGGTACTTTAAATATTGACGTGGTAACTAGCATTGATGAAGGAACAGGAACAGGCTCGTTACAGCAATACATTGTACGTACCGCCGTGTACTTCTGCCCCCTCACCTTTTCAATCCATAATTTACGAATCAGGTATAACATCATATTCATACCCCCTAAATCTCTGCTTCTGACAATAATTTCACAACCGTGGTAAGAACGCAGATAAAAATTTTTACTAATTTAAATACTTATGTAACAGCTATTCGCTTAACAAGACATCCCAAACAAACATGACATCACCTTGTCTGCATTCCGACTGCCATCCCCGCCCATACTTTTTGCCTAGCTGCAATATCCACAGCCAGTACACCTTGCTCAAGGGTAAGCACCTCGGTTATGTTCGTCTGGAACACGAGTCCGCCACGAAACTGCTATTGGGCTGGAACTAAATATTGTGCGGCTGCTGATCCACACACTTGTCTTAAGACGACTACTAACTATGGTAGTGTATAAAGAACGTCTTATCTATTACTGCATTATCATTTTATATGTCGGTTCTTTTCACACTGCCGAACTAGCGGAGTGAAGGTACAACCAAAAAGAGACATGATTTCAGCACTTCCGATCGACCGAGCTTACCAGGAAGAAAACAATTACAACGGAATAAGTTTTAAGAGTTATATAAGTGATGCAATTTAGACTCTTCCAAGATTTTTTTAGTGTTTAGTGTAATGTTGAAGTGTGTGTATATTTACTACCTGTGCATTACTGTCATGTTAGTTATATAAAATAGTGATCATACTGAAATCTGTTGCTGTTAGTCTTTTTTATTGTTATAAGGTACTGGGGCCCTAGAAAGTAATAAAATTGTCTACATAAAAAATGACCTACATTTCTTTTCTCCTGCAATATTTTTTTCTGTTCTCAAGCCTAGAACACATCCACATTTATCGCCGATATTTACTGGCAACAGCAAAGAGTTAACACGCACTGCATCTCGCCTTCCCAAAGCACAGAAAATAGCTCACATCATATCCGTGTCTGAACATTTTGCGTTTAGAGCCAAGTGGTTGCATGGGTGGCAGAAGCATCTGCCGACCATTTCCTTCTTCTACCTTGATTATGATCTCGTACTTGGTAGCAAGATCCTAAGTCTTCCCTTTGCTGCTCATGTAAAAAATTGCATAAAAAATCAAAGTCTGAAATGCCATGTAGGCCATTAATACGTAATCACAATCCAAAGTAAGAATACAAAATTATAATCTGTTATCAATAAACGAATGAAGAAAATACATGTTAAAGTTGGAAGAACAAAGATCAGCAAATTACTATAGAAATACTGTACCTGGTAACTTGTAATGGAGAAGTATTTTATTGTAAGAGAAACATGCTTGTTTTGAATGGATAGGGGATTGATTTTGCAAACATGAAGAATGTGTCAGAGGCGTCACAGTGGCAGAATGTTTAGTAGTACAGGGAAAAAGTGGAACGAGGGCCAACTGAGGGTGGAGCTACTGCAGACAAAACAACAGTTCAAACTGTCACAAAACTGGCCGCAAGCCCACTTCACGTTTCTTCTAATAATTAATTTTTTTATAAACCATTTCTGTGATTTTGTAATGCTGCCTCAAAAAGACCTCATTATGCATAAAAGAGTTTTTGTTTTTATCGTGCTCGTGACTAAAGGATTCTTTCTGTCGTGAGTAGGGTCCTGATTTCACAAATATTGGAATATATGAAGGCAGATATTCTATGAGGCCATTTTTAGTAACCATCAAAAACATAAGTATTTAGAAAATATCGAGTAATCCTAGAAAAATTGTACACATTTTTATCATAAGTTTTTTAAATATTGTGATGCGAAATGCCAACCCAGCACAATATAAAGATTGTTTCTCTTTCTTAGTCTCTAGTTCCAGGCTATTGGTGACATTTGAGGGTGTGCCTGTATACCATTTGAGATAGGCTGTTGGAAACTTTTCTGCTAAGTAGAGTATCAAACAAAGATAACAGGGTACCTGCTAGGACATTACCCCACTGGTCATACTCAGAGTTGCCAACTTGGTGATTTCGCCACCAGATCTGGTGATTTCCAAGATTGTCTGGTGGCGTAAATTTTTCATTTGCGACAAGTCTAAAAGTTAGTGATTTCTGCGAAAATCTAATGACAAATCTGGTGAATTTTCAGAAATATGGAAATCTATTTTTTACTCCTTTAAATGAATTATTTTGCAATTTTAAAAGTAGTTTTTGTAAATTACATTAGTTATGTTTCATAAATCTAAATTGGTTCCACTAGGGGGCATCCTAAAAAAAAATAAAAAAGCAGCATATGTGATTCATGCTCACCAGTTTTATCAGTCATCACACCTGTCAATGTACATCCTTCATTCTGCCTGCTGCTAGCTATCAGTGCTTGGGCTGCGGGTTTATGCCGCTACCTACCCAACGCCAATCAGCAATCACGCATTATATTCTAGTGCAGTGAGTGCGGGAAAAATAAAGGTAATGTGTGTGTTTTTGTTAAGCATTTTCTTGGATATTACTAATATGAGCTAATCCAAGAATAATTATGCTCAAAAGTTTCATAATGAGTGGGTTCAAGATGAATGATTTAAATCGTGGCTAATTAAAGTGGAAGTGGGATATTCGAATGCTGCAGTTGAGCGTGTGTTTAGCGTGGTAAATGTGATTAAAAATGAAAAGCGCAACAGAATGAAAATTGATACTCTTCATGCAATTATGTGTGTGAAATATGGTTTGCAAAGAGAAAAGAAGTGTCGTTATGACTACGCAATTGCTCAAGAAATTATTTAGAAAAATAGGAATAGTTCAAGCGTACCTGTCTGAACGCGAGGCTTCCGCATCCAAAGGCATTAAAGAGGACAAGGATGATGACGATAACATGGAAGATTAAATAAGTCACAA
Source organism: Medauroidea extradentata (assembly GCA_003012365.1). Lineage (NCBI taxonomy): Eukaryota > Metazoa > Arthropoda > Insecta > Phasmatodea > Phasmatidae > Medauroidea > Medauroidea extradentata. The sequence continues at coordinate 4,649 of PNEQ01092177.1, forward strand.
TCTTATTTCACTTAGATATTTCTATTGACTGTGTAGGATGATAGGACATGTAATTTTTGTGTGAGCCGTGAGTCTGACATGGTTTTGAACAATGTTGTATTCAACATTGTAATGGAAATCACGCACTTTCACGTAAATAACGCAGAAAGTAATATTTTCTATGAGTGCTAAGCTATGTTTTCTAATTTTTTTTTTAACAATTATGAAAATCTGGTGATTTTTACTGATCGATCTGGTGACTTTTTCCAAAAAAGTTGGCAACTCTGGTCATACTAGGGGACATGTAGCGGTAGCCATGAGAGGCCTGCCTGGGATTCAGTGTTTGAAGAACACTACTGTAAGAGGAAATAGTCCAGGAATTTGAACTAACAGTGAATTTTATCGGAGCATAGTCTCGTTTGGACTCATTTGGATCAGAATTTAATTTCAAACCACTTTGCTCTCTGGGTGTTTGACGGTAAATGCAAGCATTTAAAAGTTATACTTAGTGAAATCAGTCCTCACCTTTTTGACGAGTGAGCAAGGATTAGCGGGCTGCCTAGCCGGCGCCTGGGAGAAGCTGGGTGGGGGAGGACGAAGACAGCAAGTTCCAAGAAAATTGTGAAGGACATGAAGTGTATGAATCTTTAACTTCCTGGTGCTTCGGCGTAAATTTAGTTTTATATTTATTTTAATCTTTCTTAATTGTTAAACTGGGCAGTATGCTATACCATGGTAATCAGAGTAAATTACCGAATTTATCTAGGTTAAAAATTTTCTTTTATTTCCTTTGCAGTTGAATTCAGACAAAATAGATGTTTATATGAGATCATGCTGGAACATTCTAGAACATTCCCCGGAAACATGATCGAAAACAGGGGAGGCAGGCGGTTGTGACGGCAGAGAGAGAGAGAGAGAGCTCGTCCGCGGGAGGCCTAAGATGGTGTAGGGCACGCATTCTGATGGGGTCGGAGTTTTTATGGATTAAAAGTCGAGGGAAATATCGGTATCCGGGGAGTGTTCTAAAGTGGCGTGTCGCCCGCTGACTTGTTTTTCATTTGATGTTAAATAGTTGAGCTGTGATAAGAAAAGAAAAAAGAATACAGTGTTTAGTTTAAAAAGTGTGAAATCTTGGACTAAATTCATTACTTTCTAGTAGCTTTTACGGACCCACTTATGACCCCTGAGATAAGAGTACGCTCATTGCTGACCAGCGCGCACAAAAAAATTAATATAAAGGTTAACGTGGCTGTATGTACCACCACAATATGTTGTATAATTCACAGTGATAAAATATGAGAGTATGAGTGAGATAGTTATTAACTAGCAGTGGTAACATGAAAAACAAAAAAAAAATTACTCTGATGACGACCATTGCGCATCCCCCTTCCAGTGCAGCCCGTCGTGTGCACGACGCCACCTGATATTACGGAACGGGCTGGGGCATGTGGGAACACACCTAACCACGAGGTGACAAGAGGTAGCAGCATCCAGATGCCAACCCCCAACATCAGGGCAGTGTCAGTTTGCTGTGTAGCCCTCATAAGACCTATCCATTGATAGAAAAGTGCCCCGTTGCTCATAAGCCACGTAAAGCGAACCACAAGCTATCAGCACGTGTTTTGAATCTTGCAGATAACAAAGAGCTACGAAAGTCACACTATCAGTTACTTGTTTTAATCAAAAGCCAGGGGTAACCTTGTTTATGTTTCAATTAAGCTTCGTTGTTAATTGTCGTGCTGACCTGCGCAATTTTCTTTTAATTAAATTCCAACTTTTATATGCAGTCAATTTTTAGAAGTGTATATGTGTTTATTCTGCCATGTAATGGCCCTAAGTTATCTCTGTTCTTTTTCATTTCTAGTTATAGAATTCAGATGAAATTATAAATGATGAAAAATTCAATATGAACATTCCCACAAATACCCTTGGAACTCTAAACAGCAAGTCTATTGAATTTAAAGTGTTTGTGCATTTGTATCTTGTTTCACAGTGTTCTTGTGCAAACAATGAGCTCTTCCCGCCACCGGCAGGCTCGTTGCCCACTCAGCGCGAAAGACTCGTCAGATAGCAGTTAGCGGCATGACGAGGTGGTCGACTCTGTGTCACTCCGGGCACCATCACTCTGTGTAAAATAATTTAGTAGTATATCAATAGTGTAAGTTTTTACCAGAACATTTTCACTTAATTCTGTCATTCCCGGAGGTATCCCTCAACCCCTGCAACTCATGCGCGCCCAGGGGTTAATTTTTACCACTTCTATGTTTCTTTGTGCCCACGTGGCCTTTAGCCTGCAGCGTAGCCCACCGGACGGGCTTAGATTTGGACCCACTTATCCCCCACCACTTGTGTTTTGAGTACGTAGAATAAGGATAGTATTTTTAATAAAAATCACAACCCCACTGACTCGTGTGTTATTATTGACTTGCCGCTTCACGACCGTAAGGGTGCGGGACCATCTCAACCTGCACCCTCTCTCGTTCTTTCCTTGAGTGTATCTTTTGTGTAAGGGAGTCCAGGTACCCAATACTCCTGGCGAATGCTTTCTCAGTGCTACGAGCGTGGGGAGCACCAAGACTCCCCTACATAAGTATATATCAGACGTCGAGCGGGAGAGACTCTGCGTTAACGCCTTGGCCGTCGGCTGCACGACGACGTGCTCTCTGAGTGCCCGTTCTCCACAACGGGCTGGCGCCTGTCAGGTAGTGCAGCACGCCCTTGCCGCGTAACTAATCTCCACGTAACCCGCTCGCGTCAACTGTTAAAATTTATAAAAAAATGTGGCAGTGATGGTTTGAAATAAGCACATCTCATGATGTCCATGCCTAGCTGACCTACTCCTATTCCCACCTCATAGGCACTTCATTTTATCTGTCTGTCTCTCTCTTTTAGTGAAAACAGCAAATGTCCACTAAAACTTACGTACAATCTTCATTTTAGGCAATAATTTCCAAAACCTAGAAGAAAATTAATGTAAATCTGAAAATAGGATGAAATGTTCAAATTAAGTGCAATAAGGGCACAAGAACCAGCTACAAAAAAAATAATTTTAAACTTAAAAAACAAATACTGACAGTTCAAAATCATTAGGCATGCCTTGTGTAGTGCGTTAAACAACATACTAAACCTTTAAAGTATGAAAATGCCACTTTCATGCAGTATTTTAGGTGCAACAAGCCTCCAGACTTTCTGCCTTTACTGGGTTAATGTTATTTATGCTTTTCCTTAATCAACAGAGGGCAGCAGTACCAGAAACTGGTCAGGAGGAGTTTCCCAAGGCTGACTGACTGTAGCATTACGAACAGCATGCCTGGGTCTCATAGCAACTTAATTTTCTAACTCTGGATACAGCTATTGATCAACCTACGCACTGACAAACATCAACAGATATACATAATTACCACTGTTGGATCCAAACATTTTCTAAATGACACAACATGGCTATGCTAAAAACCCCTTGTCGAATGTTCCTTAATGTCTCCTCTTTCCCTTCTATTAACATGTTGTATCTAATTTCCTTTCTTACAACTTGTTGCTAAACGTTACATCCCTCCTAAACACTATCTACCAATTCTCAACGTTATCCCATCATAAAGGTCTGACACAGCCTTAGAAAAATAAATACATATAGGTCAGGTATTTAACTAATTTACAGAAACTAAGAACAAAACCATACACAAAAATAGACAGAAAGCAGCTTGTTGATAACAGTACCTGAGCAGACTGGGCAACATCAAACAAATTGTAAAGAAGAGTCTGGTTGTGATGTCCACAGAACAAGTCAAATTCTTCCATGATAAAGATAACACACTTTGAGTTCTCCCTGCCACCACTCTTCAGGCAGTCCAGCAGGAAGGTCAGGTTCTCTGAGAAAACAACCACAAACTACTGAAATGCATTCATAAACTACTACACATACTACTTTGCATGAAACACAAAAATAATGTTTATATGGTTTTAGGTGTCAACGTATGACTCTTAAACAAACAAAAGGAAACTTAGTAGTTACTCTTAAGATGCTATGCCGAATGCAAAGTATTTCCACAATCTAAATACCAGCACTGTTGGCAACTACAAACCTTATGAGATAGTTAAAGAGACATATCTATTTGCAAAGTACATTTAAAGAAATTTCTTTTCACAAAATTATGTAAAAGAAAATTGTATTTCTTTTCTCAAAAATTTAAATTTTCTGTACACAAATAAAAACAGCATGGATCTCAATTCTCCGCTGTGCTGTTTTCTGTTACGTTTACCACAGTTTCCAGGGAGGCTACAGAAAGTGGTTGGCTCTCAAAGGTTAAAACACAGTTACATAGTGCCTGAAAGTGAAAGGGTGTTTTCCCCCGGTATCAGTAATGTGACTGAGTGCCAGTATGATAGCAACGAGGGTCACCAAGGAGGGTCCCAGTGGTTAGCACAGTATTTGCCGGCACATAAGACTACTATTTTTACATATTTTTGGCCTTCAAAAATTGCTACTCGTCTTATATGAAGGTGCAAAAATTTTTGGTAACCTAAAAATCGTTTGAAAGCTAAGCTGTAAGCTGTGGAGTTGTATGACGTTTCAAGGAATTGCGTTTTTTGTCACAAATGAAAATGAGTGCCCCTTTATTTTAATAAAATTTACGGTACAAAACTTATTTACAAGCGCCATTCATGATAAAGGACACTTCCTTGCAGCGAAGCGGCGATCGATGCAGCTGGAGCGCATACCTAGATACTTTGGGCGGTATTCATAGTTATATGTCTTAAGCACTAGCTCCAGCAAGATGTTCTTATTTGCTGTCTTAAGTTCGATTTTACTTCCATAGACACTTCTTAAAGCTGATCTCAAGCAACTGCTAACAAGACAATCTCCATGAAGACAATCTTACATTCCTCTGTCTTAAGACTGTGTTTTCATGTTGCAAAGTGTGTGCTTGAGATCACATTTTCCGAACTGTATTTCATAGTCGTCGAGCACCTGCTTAAGCCAAGGAATAAGATCGTCTTCGTCAAGTCAACTGCCGAGGTGACTAACTACCATCTCGATGTGTTGTAAAATGGCGGATGTTAGTGAATAACGATAACCCCGTACACTATAAGAACTGTATTTCTATTGTAAAACATATAAAATTTTGTATATATGACGCCAATTGAGTTTTGCATTTGGCGCAACCTTTATAGCATACAGAGTATTCATTTATTTCTATCTGCCGAAACAGAAAAAAATTGCCTCATAATATATTTGTAGCAATTCCAGGCTGCAGTTCCAGATTTAAAATAAACTTTACTGTGAAAATACCTAGGCCTATTACAAAATATATAATTTATTTTTAATTTTACGATACTTTCACATGAAATGAATAAACACTTCTTGTTTTCCATATATTGTAATAGTTACGAACTTAAAAGCATACTTATGTGCCGTGTCGTCATAGCGTGATTGGTAAAGCGTCGGCAGAATAGCGATGTTGAGTTCTTTCTTGGTGATTAGGGTTCGATCCCGACTACTTTTTATGTTATGTATTAGTTTTATTAATCGCTAAATAAAATTTAGTTATTCTTAATTATCATATTTCCTTGATACCTTAAATTGCTTACTAAAGCTTTACAAATGACATGTACACTATGCATGTATTTGTCTTTAATCAATACTACAAATATGAGTATACGAATTTTAAGAGAATTTGTACATTTAAAGGATATGTAAGTTAATAATATACAAAGTAAAAAAAATATGTGTTCGGATTCGAACCATTATCCCCTAAAACATACATCAAGGTGTAGCTTACTAATCTGCCACTTACTCAGCTACACCACAGGAACACATGCGATTAAGCATTTGTAGTTGTTATTGCATGTAATACTTCATTCAATATTCACTTAAAAGTTTATTTTATGATAGCAGCTCTAATTGTCTATAAGCAAACACTCCATAATTTTTGTTTCAAAAATTATATTACTTTATTCTCCACAAATACAGGATTTTATTTTTTTTTTTTTTTTTTTTGGAATTTATGTAGGCAAACATATTTTATAATATTTAACAGGAGTAAACCTCTAGTTATTTATTAAAAATACATGCAATTTACTTGCTACAAAATTCTCTAGCACAATAATATTTATAAATGATAGAAAGTTAGTCTTAAAATAGAAGTCCACCTCATTACTCATTTCTGAATAGTCACTAGGTTAGCCAAGGTGTTAAATTTCAGAATTCCAAATTGATTCTCTTAAAAAAAGTGTTCCAAGTGGAGTTTTCTAGTGTTCAAAATGTAAACCAAACTAATTATTTGCTTATATTTGATCGTACCTTGGCTAATAATTGGTAATAAAGTATCCTGATACATGGACAAGAAAAACTGCAGGAAACTTTTCGAAAACGCCATATTTATTGCGTGGTGTTCGTAAGTGTTCGGAATCGTTCGTGCTTCGTCAAGCCGGAAGTAGTGCCAAACAAGCTCGTCTTGAAGCGCGCGATCTTGACGAAGATCGTCTTATTCATGGACTATGAAACTTGGAGTTCAAAAGTGCTGTCTTAAGAAATAAGATCGTCTTGGTCAAGTCGTCATCTCGAGACATGACTATGAATACCGCCCTTTGTCTCGCCAGTCTACAACTCTCGGACGGAGAAAACGAGGATCTAGACACCGTACCAGACGTTCATGTGTCTACTGTCTAGTGCTAGGCTGGCAGACAACAGCACACAGGAATGCAATCCTTGCAAGGGGATGTTGTAGCCCGGCGTTGCCATGTAGCGCGCGACGTGCCTCAGTCCAGCGTTGCCAAGTTGCGCACAGCTGCCAGCAACTGATGATGTCGCCGGCAGCCACAGTGCATTTCCTTGGCTCTTGGGTGCCCGGAGGGCAGTAGTGGCCAATGTTATTTGTTTATGTGTCTACTATGATGTTTATATGATGGTAATAAATTCATTGAAAATATTTAAACTAAATCTTTAATGTTTCTGGGAAAGGAAAAAAATATATATTTTTCTGTCAGGAATTTCAAAATTAGTAATTTACTTTTTTTTTCTCAAGATTTTGTACCTTCAAAACCATGACTCGTTATATATGTGGGTCGTCCTATATGCCGGCAAATATGGTACTTAGCATATATTTTGTCACACTCCACACTCACACTGCTTTCTGAACTAATTCACATTGAACAAATCCAGGATTGTATGCAGTTAGCATACACAAAGTCTCAAGTTGTTCTGATCATAAAATCATTATTTCCTAATCATATTGTGTACCAACATCAGAAAGACACTACTTCTTTGCTTTAATTGACTTCATAAAATGTCTAGAAACCATTGCAATAAGATGGCTAACAGCGATATAGTTGTGTAATGGCACTGTCCCCAGGTACGTTAGTGTTAGAAAATTGTTTCCAATAAAACTCTAAATGATCTAACTTATTTATGTGACAATCCCCCATGAATGTATACAAACACACCAAATGTAAATGAAACTTTTAAGGCTGAATGTTATGCAAAACTTTTTTGTCATGTACTGTACCCTCATAAATAGTTATTTTAGAAGCCAGTCAATTGAATGTGTTTAAATACAGCTGCTTAAACACATTCAGTGTGCAGTAGAACCTTTAGCTGCAGAGATGACCGTTATAGGCAGTGACAAGGTGCTCACTTTGCTGAAAACGGTGGTGACAGTACTGGCCTATACTTCAGGTAGTGATTGCTAAGGATGTGCCTGCTGCATTTCAGGCCCTAATGGAAGGACGGCAGAATGAAATTAGCTGTAAGAAAACCTGATTGATTGAGTAACATCATCAACGATATGCAGTTGAGATAAAAACGTGACCTAATAATAACAGATAAATTACTGTTCTAAGCACTCAGTCTCTTTCTAGAAATGAACAATGTTAATAGAATAAACAATACTATGTGATGAAGAGCATAGTGAGCTTTCTGAGGCTCAAAACATATAGGCCTACTACTTCTTAAAAATTTTTACTAAGGCTTAGGCAAGATGAATATCGGAGGGGAGGGGGCACGAGAGAGTTAAACTATAACAGGAAGAAGGCATCCTTGTTGGAAGTGTAAACAAGTCCGGCTCGTATAACAAATCAAAACTATGAAACAAGATTTTAATAGCAGTATTTAAATAGGTATATCTGTTAAACACAATGAACGAAATTCCTTAGTTCACAAACTATGCAGCCGAGATTAAGGATATAAATCTTATGCAACCTGATGATTTTGCATTATCGTTTACATTTAAAGGACTTGACGAAACATTCTGTACACATGTGGTGGACTTAAAAAACAAATGTTCGTTTGATATTTTCGCTGAAATATAGTTGTCAATTCAATGAGTAATTAAGGTTTAGATCCTCCTGAAATCTGGCATATTTGTAGTTTTACAGCTAACAATGAGGTAATTTTCTTAATCACCTGCAAATGAGCGAAACACTTTATCCCCAACCACAGCCTCCAGTCCCAGCTGACGGGTGATCTGTTTGAGTGCAAGGCGATCATCTGTGTGAATCCTGCCATCCAACTGGACCACGATGGCCTTCTCATCAAATGATTTACTTTGTTTTAGCTCTCTCACTGCATGCTGCACCAGCTGGAACAGTTGTGGCCAACATTTCATTCACATCACATATAAATACACAAACATCACAGCTATGCAACAGGAAACAGGGTACAACAATCAACTAAAGCACAGCCTTATAGAAGTACACCGAGATATCAACATCCATGTGACTATCTAAAAGGTAAATAACCATCTTGGTTACCATAACCAAAGTAAAGTGTCTTCTTGACGGTCAATTTAACATTGTAAAAAAGTTTTTTAAAACAATCAAATATGCAATGGTAGACATGACAGACACGATTGAAAAAAGACGTGGTGGGCCACTAAAATTTATCGTTATTGTGAATCCTACTTTTGATGCAGCACGACAAATATTAAAAAAATACATAATGTTGCAAAATTCCATATAAATATTCTAGGGAAACAATCCTCACGTGTAGAGGAACAAAAAGTGTGACACGGACATAGGTCCGAAAACGCACCGTTTCTGCTCTACAGTCTGCAATACATGACGTATGGTTGATAGCGTGTGGATAGGATCATGTCGCTGTGGGGCGTCATTACAGAAGTCTGTATGTTAGTGGCATAGTGTGTGGCATAGTAACATGTTATGTACTGCTGTGATGACGTCCCACAGCAACGGGATCCTATCCACGCGCTATCAACCATACGTCATGTATTGCCGACTGTAGCACAGAAACTGTGTGTTTTCGGACCTATGTTCATGTAATACTTTTTGTTCCTCTGCACGTGAGGATTGTTTCCCTAGAATATTGACATGGAATTTTGTAACACCCTCATAACATGTACATAGTTGGTACTTACACTACATACTAACTTCTTATACGACAACCATTTAAGTTAAAATTATTAATTTATTTTTGTTTAATTGTTAAATGTATATGTTTGGCATTCCCACATGTGGTAATATAGTCACAATCACATGTCTGCTTAAAAATATTCTTATTGGCTAATAACAAACAAAAATACCTCGTAAAATAATTGAACACAATTTTTTACCAATTTAGCAGTTTCACCAAAATTTGGGAATAAAATTAAATTCCAACACAATCAAAATTGATATACTTTCTTTTAAAAAATTTTGTCACGTCCATAATTTTTGTCGCACAGCCATCACAGAAACCTCTGCTCTGATCGGTGGACATCTTTTGCTCTTCACATTGTAGCATTCATATTGCTTCTGTCACGCCACTGTGATTCCACCATAAGAGGTACACATAAATGCAACACTTTTGTTACAAATTAGGTTTACTCAGTGAATTACAAATCTAAGTTTCAATGCCGTTCTAAGTTTGTAAAAGTGCATAGCTACAGCTTACTGAGAACTGTAGATAATATTTCGAAATCACACTGCACATCTTAGTGTCAAGATAACTTGCAATGTACAATTACTTAAGTTTGTACTGACAAAATTGAAAAAAAAAAATGTTACTAAGGGACCATTTTAAAACTAATGGTAAAACTGGGATGCCTACAGGTGTTGCTACAATATCTTGCAGCAGATATTTTATCAATTTGTACAATACAATAAAGGCTCATTTAGAAAACTATATCTGGGCCAGATCTGTTATCAGGAACTATTCAGATATACTGGCACAAATCTGGACAATCTCAGTTACAATTAAATGTTTTATTAGAGGATACTGTATTCAACTCTCCTTTGTAGTTTTATTGATGAAATGTGCAAGAATTAAGGCAAAAAAACGGACAAATTCTTTAGTGGTAAAGCACCAATGAGTCTGAATAGAACTCATTTATATGTGAATAGCTGGTTCCCGCAACTTCAATTGCTGGGTTTCCTATTTAACGTTATAGTAGGGGCCTATTTCTGAACCAAAAACATTTTTAAAAGTGCTAAATGGGGTCAAATAATGTTAAAATTCATTAATGTCAGTTTCAGAAACATTGTGAAAAGGAAAATTATTCCACAAAATTTTTTAGGTGTCCATTTTGCCGCTGTACCCCGTTTTGCCTCTGCCAAGTATAAATTGTTTTGGTAGAAACCTTTGCAGACATACGCACAACTCACTAAAATTTTGGGAACCCAATTCTACCCCTATACCCCATTTCGACCCCTCTCCCTCCAAGTTAGTATTATTTCTGGCTGAAAACCATGCAGACACACAACTACTCACCAAAATTTTTTGAATTTTTTCACTGCTGTTTTGGGTATTACGTATTGCCCCTCTGCTCCATTTTGCACACCTCCCCCCCCCCCTGCTTCACAAAACATTTCAGAAACCTTCACGGGTGCACACACAGCTAACAAAAGTTTATTTATTCACCAAATTTTTTGTGTTGGTATTCTGTGGTATTCTGTTCTGCCTTCTACCTCGTTTATACAAGTCGAACAAATAAATTACTGCAGCTTTGCCCATGTGTATTGCTCGTAACAGCAAATATTTACTTCAATTGAAGGACCTCTTTGTACACCAAATTAGTAGCTCTGCCATCAAGTGTTGGAATAACCAAGCTGTAGCTGCTCATGTGAAAAATTGTATTAAGTCCATCCCTGCCACTCTCAACGACTGTCCCGGGCCATATATATAATCCTTCAAAACAGACATTGATTATGAAATATTGCAGAGTGTCCTCAACAAGTTTGTACTATTTAATGCTCTAACTGGAATATGCCACATTTACAGTACAAAACATTAGTGACAACTCGACTAGCAACACAAAATTCTAACAATCCAGATAGTGACAAAATGCAGACATTCAAGTCTAAGAAATTTGAGAGGAAACTATGAGCAAGAACTGATCAGCTTGGCTAACCTTATCATCATACCAATACAGTGTTCTCCCCAGGCCCATTTTGCCGGGCGCCCCACCCGGCTAGTTTTCTCTGCCGCCCGGCTAAGAAACAGACATTCCCATCAACACCAAAAAGCTTATTCCATGATGCACCCAGCTGGTCTCGTGAACCACCCAGCCATAAATTTTTGCCAGGGAGAACACTGCAATAATGTTAGGCCTAGAGTGAAACACTTCTTTTTTATTTACTTATTTATTTTTTAGCATCCTGTGGTTTCATTTTCACAATGAAACAGATTCATCAGAATAATATGTTTGTATTTCACAGTATAGTAACACATGTAGGTATTTGTGCTGTCAAGTTCCAAACTTACAGATGTTTGCTGCATTTTCTATCTAACAAACATTTTCTTTACACAGCCCTAGGTCACAGACATGTACTGAAACACAGAATTGATTGGAAAGACAAAGCAGTTAACTTTGCTCTCAATGTGCACTTGTCTAATGCAACCTGCAAGAGTAATACAGAACCCTGAATGCTCTCACAAGTTCAGATAACTAGAATATGCAGCACTCCAGAATAAATTATGTGAACATTTAGCTCAGCAGCCACGTGGTAGAATATATTAAACTAAACTAGCTACGCAACAAAATCAAAGTAATAACATTTAGCACACACGCCAAATAACGTAAAAAAAAGTATATTTATACGGATGCACAAATTCAAATGTACGCAATACAAGAACGTCAATAAGATCGCATGGCAACGTGATACATTAAAATGAACATAGCAGAGATGCTACACTTATTGAAAACGTTAATAAATCTGCAGAATATCACCCATACTGTAGTCTTTCCACAGCCACGGGGGCCAATGATAAGAGCGGAATTACTTTCACCGAACTCGATAGTTCGTTTTAGAAGTGCTGAAACATGTTCCATTTCATTTTCATGCCCACGGAACTTCTCACACGGAAGCGTTATTTTACTACAGATCACATACATTGCCAGAAGGACTTGCTCCTCAGGCATGTCTACAATTTTTGTAGAGTCGCATGTCATTTCTAACCTCCAAATAAACTTGTAGTTCCCGCGCTTTCACTTCACTTCTCCATTCGACTGGCCTTTAATAATTCTACACAGCCATAAGCAAAACACGAAAAAATCGTACAAACCAATAGAATCTTAAATAAATGCGAGAACTCCATAACGAAATATATTGGCGTATTCCAATTGACTACTCCGAGAGCACACCCTGTGCGGCCCGAAAACAGAAAATATGCAATAGACACGTGATTGCCCGCAACGAGTGCTTATGGTTTTCATTTTCATTTCTTTTACGTATTTGCCTTCATTTGATCCCATTAAGTCAAAATTGACGAAGGATATTGAAGATGTCAGACAATAATTTCATCACAAACATTTACAATAAAACATATAGTCATTTAATATCAATACAGTCACTTATTAGCAATACACAATCCCTTTAAAACAAGTACAGTATACAACATATATAGGAAACAAATGTTATTGAAGTTTTAATATTACAATTCCAATCATAACACACGTCACCATTCATACACCCAGCTACAATACAATACCAAACAAGAACACACTATACATTAATATTCAGTATAAAATATTTCATCAATTGAGCAAGAATCAATATGCCGAGTGATATTGAAATCATGTCATAAATTAAAATTAACATACCGTCAAACGGGGTTACTTGGGACTTCAGGGTAACTTGGAACACTTTAAACCCATAGCTTGGTGTCTCTATAAATGTATAACAACATCTATGAGATTGCGCCAAAATTCAGCAAGTTCTGTTTTTTTTTTTTTTTTGTGGCCCAGAAGGGGCACACCCTAGGTTAGTGTCTAACTACTAGGAGTATGGAGGGAGTGGGAGGGGTAGCAGCGTGCCAGGCCTGCGGCCTATACGCTCTAACTACTGCATGCCGCTTGGGTTAGGGAGGAACATGGCTCGAATGGCCTACTGTGAGGTTATGAAGCGCCAAGCAAGCGTTGCAAGTTCTGTAGTGATGATATGAGGTTTGTTCGCGTGGTCTGCCAGTCTGCCAGTTTTGTGCCAGTTCTGCTAGTTTTCTGCAAGAAGGCGTTCGTTTTACCGGAAGTGTTTTTTTGGTATGCTGTTCGGGTGGGACTAGCAGATGCCAGTTTTGCCAGAAATGACTGCCATTTCTGCCCATGCTCGGCGAGTAAGGGCAGAACTGGCAGCAATAAAAAAACGTCACGTGTGACGTCACATGACGATACTTGTTCAAAACAAACTCTCTCGTCACGTGTTAAACAGTGATATAATTTTGTCCCTGCTGTAATAATCAAGTAATAGAAGAATTGTGCAAATTATTTTCTTTCCGAATTAATTAAAAACACCGTAGTCACGAACAAAGCCAGATAAAGTTGCAGCGTACTCGTAGTTCTTTTGTAAATAGTGTCGAGGTTAACCTAATGGTAAATGTGCATCAAACCTATATTTATATTTTTGTGGTCATTGTTTAAATAACTCCAAGATTACGTTATGTGATTTTGTATAATGTGTTGCGATTTCGTCTACGAGTTGTTTTACACA